>VZRU01003004.1:0-42738 GCA_013398155.1 Pedionomus torquatus
CCATTCTATGATTCTTTGAAATATTACATGTATGTTAATAAGGTACACATACAGTGGTGTTTTATTGAATACTTACAAGAAGCTATGTTAAGTTAGAACAAATGTCGTACTGCTTTGGGGATTTATAAGATACAATTCAGCTGATTTCATTCAGGCTATAATAACCGACACCATCCCCTCACATGAAACACCTATTTAGTTTTAGAATCCACACACCTACTTTCAAAACCAGCTTCATTCCCTGTTTGATTTATTGATCTTTTAAGTGGGTTTTCAGACTTAACAAATAGCCCCAGATAATCATTTCACTCTACTTTTCCTCTGGGACAGCAGAGGTCAGTTTGTGTTGTAAGCTCTTAACTCCAATTTAGAATTAGCTGGAAGTCATTAACACTCGATATAAATTCAGCAGCAAGCTTGAAATGAGCTGGTAGTCTGACTGGGCTTATACAAAACTGTCATCCTTAAAGTAGAGAGCGGTCCTCCTCAGCTAACAGGTTTTTATCTGTCAGTGCTATCTAATGATATTGTTGCTGGTGTAACGTAGAGATATACTTATATATTTACATGTAAATTTCAGACAATATATGGCTTTCAGGGCTCAAAAAAAAATAAAATTGAAGTAACATTGTCCCATTGAAGTCCAATGGTGTAGTTTTACAGGTATACTTTTCAGAGCAGCAAGTTGAAGTACTGAGATTCACCACAAACAGTGATCATTTGTAAAATATACCTGTGGTGCTGTTCTAATGAAATAACCAAAGGAATAAAAAATTAAGATGAAATGGCATGTATCATTTACCTCTACAGATACCCGATCTCTGTGTATGAATCATATATCTTAGCACAAACATAAACTGGTAGGCAGCCAGATGATCAGGCACATATTTGATTTATTTGGTTTCTTACATTCCCGTACAAACACCAGTTGTACTTACGCTTTGGAGGCGAATGATAAAACGGGAGCCTTACCATTCATGCTATTAGGTTTGTTAGCATAAAAATCCACTAAAAACTGATGAAAAAATTGTCATGTCCTCAGTTATTTACATTTCATCTTAGTGACCGAGAGGAGATTCTTGTCTTTTCCTGGATAATTATCTGAATTTTTCAAATAACAACATTTCCTTTTAGTTATTTTTTTTTTCTTGTTAACAAGAAATACGTATTCATTTAATGTTGTTTCCTAGGTATTATGCTTTCATAATATATAATATAATATAATATAATATAATATAATATGATAACGTTTTCTGTGGAATACACTCTTGTTGTTACTCATCAATGCTATAAAATGCATTATTTAAATATAATAACGGTTACTTAAATGTAAAAATAATATTCAAAAATTAAAAATCTATAGCTGAAACTAAGTTTCCCTAAAACCCCAGGAAGCTAGCAGACCACTGAAATGTAGGGCCTTAAAGAACATGACATTCTGTTGTAAAACTGCAGTAGCTGCCACCCAAGACAGGAACTCCTCACAGTACACAGGTAAGGCTTACTCAAGGAAATTGGAAGCACTAGCAGTTCTCTTAGCTGTTAGTTTTGGGTTGTTTCTATGTCTGTGGAAGAGGTGAGGAAAAAATGAAATAATCTGATTGTCCTAGTTGTCATGGCATGTGAGCCATGCCCTGGGGGTCGCTGGGAGCTGGCAGGGAAGTGGAGGGGTAACTGGAAGTGCGGGGTCTGCGAGGGGTCTAGGGCTGTGGTCAGACCGGTGGCGGTCGGTATCCTAATCGCGTTTGTGTCTGTCTGCATCCGTGTTACTGTTACTGTTTTTCCCTGTTCTACTTTGTTGTCCTGTTAAACAGTTCTTGTCCCAACCCACGAGTGCTGCCTTTTTCTTCCAATTGCTCTGACACCACCACAAGGTGTTAGTCGACCAGGCTGCCACGTGGTTCTTTGTTGCCGTCTGAGGCTAAACCATGACACTGATGTAGGAGCTGGTAAGGGGATGGGTGTCACAACGTGGTCTAATATTGAGAATGTGTCCTTGAAGAAAAAAGCTGGTTGGAGAGCATTTTGGCTAGCAGTGGTTTGGAAAAGCGAGGAAGAAAACTGTCCCTAGCCATTTGATTTTACTTGTGCTCAGGAAGAGAGCATCTTATAAATTTCTGTAAATAAATAAGGCAGCATAAAGGAACATCTGGCTCCCCCACCACTTTCCCTTCATAACAGAAACAGCCTGCAAGATTTTGATCTTTTTTCATTGCTCTTCAAGTGAAAAATCGGCAATGGTGTTCTTACAGTTTTGCATATAGTGTATTTGCTGTATTTCACTTTTCCTGTAGCACAAGGGATTACTATCATAAACTCAGGATTGCTGTGAAAGTAAGTCTTATGCCAGGCAGACATTTCCTGTTGGAAGATGAAACCTTACATTATGGCAGTACTTTCACTTTACTGACCTGAAAATAAGTTTCTCTGGATGTAGCCTAAGCTTCTCTGGTTAGGGAGAGGAGGAAAGACAGTGCATAGCACTCTGTGCTACAGAGGTAAAAGGTCTATTTTTCTTTAAAGCTTCCAAAGACTTATGAAAGTTTCCATATACCATTTCTAATGCCTAATGGTGACTATTTTTTGTAAAAATCCCTGTTTCCTTGACTAAAGTCAGTTTCTTCAGAATGCCAGCACCTGAAAAGAGGTGTAGCACTAGTAAATGCTTATTTGTTGTTCACCATGATAATATTTTAAGTTTTTTGAGGGTTGTAAAATGTCTTCTTATGAATTTGAAAATGACTTGGGAAAATTGAAATGGGTAGGACAATGTTAAACTCAGAGGTAGTCTTGGACTGCAGTCTGTATCAATTTATTTACAAGGTTTACATGCAGATGTTACCTGCAGATTATTCCTTGGATGCAATGAAATAAGAAAAAATAAGAATAATCTTATATTTGATAGCTTTCTCTTCCTGTTACAGAAGGCTCAATGTGAATATTTCCTTTTATGATAGCACTATTCTGTTTAATAAGAAAAGAAAAGCCATTTAAAAATAGGTAATTTTTCCAGGACAGTGAAAAGAAGTGTTTTCTCTATATTGTCTCTTGATTTAGGGGTTATTCAAATGCTGAAAAATTTGGCTGAAATCACTTGATGACTGCAGTTTGTGAGGATTCCTTAAGATGATTGTCTGTTCTACATGCACTGGCATACATGTACTGCCATTTTCATTTGCCATATTTTGTCCTTCAGAGAAGAATGTTGATACTTCATGAAGGTTCCCAGTAAATTGTATTTTGAAGTCTACGTAGGAACACAATCCTTGGGAATGCAAACCAACCAATTTAGCTTACATGGGACACCAGGAAAGGTTCTTTGGAAAGAAAAATATATTGGGATATTTGTAGGTTTGAGGGTTGTTGTGTTTTTTAAGAAAGCCGTTGTTTTATGTGAAAAGAAGACACTGAGTGCTAATATTTTTTTATGTGAAACTCCTGTTTTTATTCATAAATAATGGGAAATATCATAAGTGCTTGGCAATATTAATCCTCAGAGGCAACCCTGTGCAACCTCAACCTGTTTTGGAGTATGCAAGTTAGCTGTGAGTTAAGAGAGACATGGTGATAAGAGTGGGAATATAATGTCCAAACAACTTACTTTAATTCCAAATTTTTTCATGTCCTGCATTGGGTCACAATGAAAAGCAGGATGAGATGTGTCTCCAGAAGAACTGTGTAGAGTTCTTCAAAGGATCTCTAGTTTGACAGATACATAATCAATTCTGAAACTATGCTAATTTTATAGGGCATAAGAAATATCTCATGATTTAAATCAGTGATATATTTATGTGTGTATGTGACAGTCATGGGAACTGGTGGTTAACTGGTTAATCGTGGAGTGTGTTCATACATGAAAACAGTGTTTTCTTCCTGTAAACCTTCAGCAAATATGATGAAATTTCCATACTGGCTGTCTGGTAAGAAAGAATATTAAAGGGAAATTGTTTCACTGGCTCAGATCCTACACAGGGACTATTTCTTTGTAATCCTCCTTGAGAAACAACATGGCCCCGGACTATTTGTTTCATCATAGATGAAAGAAATGCTGTCCAAAAAGGCTAGTCCTCTAAAGTCTGTTCTCTCACAATTTGAATGAGAACATTCAGCTTTTGTGAATCCTGAGAAGCATTGCTGGGAGTAGAATAAAGTGAAATATAACAAAGGTGTTTGTTTTGTTTTGTTTTGTGGTTGTTTTGTTGTTTTTTTTTTTTTTTTTAATGGGAAAAATTGCACAACAGGGAACATAACCTGAAAGATATCTTTAAAATATGAATAGACTTTATGTATGGTTTGCAATATTCTATACAAAGAATCATATTGGGAAAAAACCTGAGACAATGCCTGTAACTATTTTTGATTGAAGATATATTTTAGAATTATTTAACTTGAATTATACTAAAGTCATTCTCAGATATTATGTTTCATTAAGATAACTGATTTTGAAATTTAAACTTGGAAGCAGGAAGTCTGAAAATATGTTTTAAGTTTCATGCATATAAACACATTTCATAGCATCTCAGAAACGTGTTCTGCAAATGCTCGTGACACGATTACTGTAATTTTAGGAACTTCACATCAGAAGGGTCCTTCAGTATTATTTAATGCAACTTGTCATAATTATATTGATAAAAACTTCAAAAATAGTTCATGAGAGTGGCAAAAAAGTCTTCCTTTCTATCACTGCTTATTGGACATACCAAAATATTAGCATGACACTTGACCAGTCCTGCAGTCTGCTTGGTCAAATTGCTGATATATAAAAGAAAGAACCTGAAGGGGATTTAATGAAAGCAGGTGGACTGACTGGTGTTCCCATGTATTTATTTGATTTACTTTTAATAACTGAGCACATAAATAATTCAGACCCAGCTGCTCAGAATTGAGCAACAGTAGCAACTCTACAATTTTCCCCTCCTATTTTTTTTCACTTAAGCAGATGTTGCTGAACACACATTCTTAGTTTGCATTCTTTCTTGACTCAGTGGCTGTTCAGCAATACTTGAAATTATAAATACAAATTAGACTACCTAGTATGTTTTATTCTGCATAGTCATTACATTTAAAATGTAATTATATTCCAAATGGTAACATGGTAAAAATATGAAAGATTTATATTTTTGAGCTTGTTTCAATTTTGGTTTGTCTTTTTTATGTAAGAGGAGTGCTTTATGAAATTTTTCATCACCTCTCAGAATGGTTCAATTCCCTTTTCCACTTCCCCTTTCTTTTCTGTTTGGTTGATGTGGTGGGTTGACCCTAGCTGGACACCAGGTGCCTAGTAAAGCTGTTCTGTCTTTGCCCTCCTTAGCTGGATAGGGGAGAGAACACATAACGAAAGGCTCATGAGTCAAGATAAGGACAGATAGATTGCTGACTGATTTACCATCACAAGCAAAACAGACTCAGCTTGGGAGAATTAGTTCAGTTTATTAGCAGTCAAAATCAGAGTAGGATACATATTGATTCTCTGTACTGCCTCCTTCTGTAACAAACATATCATGATGCATCAAGAAAATTTCACAAAATTTCAGATTCGCTTGTGCCCATGGAAATAGGGTTGTTACATAATCTTTAAGGTACTTTACAACCTAAAGCATTCTATGATTCTATGAAATGTGAAGATGTGCAAATTAAACTTGCATCAGGTTTTCCAACAACCCAAAAGGTCACAGGGTAAGGCTGTTTCTTTAAAGCCTTTCTTGCCTCCAGAAAACTTTACCATGCCTCAGACAAATCCATTCATCTGAGTTTTTATCATTAAGCTCAAAACAGGGAAGAGCTTCTAGTCCCAGAATCACGGAGCAGTGACTTCTTGCATTCACATTGCTTTGAGATTAAAATCTTCTATTCCATATTTGTCTTAAAGAGAGCTGGGTGAGAGAGTCCAAAGCAGAGCCAGGGGGTGAACTAAAAATTATGTGGTCAATTAGAAGATTCAATACCCAAAAGAGAGTCCTGGTCCTCTGTTTTCAAGAAGTAAAGATAATGATTTGTTAAGTAATAAAGGTTTGACTCATAGGCAAAGATGTCAGAGGAGACTGAGATGAAAAAGTGTGATGTGAAGTAATCTGTCTGGCATGATTCTGTGTCACAAGTGGCCAAGGGAAAGAAGGATTCCTCTAAATGAAGACTTGACATGCCCTACAAAGTGAGACTCTAGTTTGAGACATTCTCTGAGTGTGTAGTATTTTTATCTTAAATTAAATTAGTCTATCTGCTGGTTTTACTAGGATTTTAAAAATAGCCTTTCTGAAAAAAAGAAAGTTAGTGCTGTTTTCTCTTTTATTGTGAACATCCATTCATCCAGTCTTCATTTTTTTCTTATTTTAAATTACAACTAATTGCATACCTTTTGCATATATAAAAGAAGCATATGCATTTTGTTATATTTTCATATGGATGAGGCATGCTTTCTTCAAAATATACTAAGAGGTGAAAAAAAAAGAGCAGTGAATGCTGTTTAGAACTGCAGCCATCTTTATGAAGCCTTATTTATAATTTTCCTCTCCTCCTTTTCTCCAGGGAACCTTGAAGGTGGCCAGGGTCATCACAGCAGACTGAAAACTGATTTGAAGCCCCAGAGGAGGTAATACTACTTTTGCATTCCTCCCTTGTTTAATCTTGACAAACTAGCTGTAACTCCCTGCAGATTAGTAACATACAATCTGGCATAGCAGGACAAACTAGGTTTACAGCGTGTCCTTAAAACTTCATTAAGGGTCTTCCATTCCCATGTGATTAGAAAGATTTTTGTTTGGAACTGAGCTGTGGTAACATGTGGGTCATTGGGTTAATGGACAATAAGAAACAATCTATTAATGTATTAAGTGATGATAATGATGTGGAATGTATTTTTAAGTCTGCAAGGATTTAGAGATGCTGGTTTCCTTTTTGTCTCTTATTAAGGTGGAATATACTTTGCTCATTTAGGACAGACTTTGACTCCCTAAATAACTAGTGATGCTTTCACTTAGTCATGTTATATATTTTCTTCTTAGCTGACCATGTAAAGCCTTTAGCTGTGAGTATTTGTGAGCATAAGTAATAAACTTCCCTCTGAAAGCAAGCGACCAATTTTATGAGTGTTGAATGGGTAACCAAAATAATCATGTTTCTCTTCCACTTCACAAGAGTGAACAGAGGTTTTGCATTCAAGATGTTTTAATCATACTGCTATCATACTGTGATCTGTATCTAGAACTAAATATCAGCCAGAGTTTACTTCTAAATGAGTCTATGTTTTGCTCAAATAAGCTAATGAACCTTTGTGAACTTTCAAGACTGGGCTGAATTTCAGCTTTGGAACAATATTTGAAGTCAGGTGAGTTTTACTGCAAATATTTTCACCCTGGTTCAAGCAACAATCTGATCCTATTTAACTAGTTTGACTAAATGTTTGTGTAACATTGAGGCCTGGATGACAGACATTTTTATGAAAAAAAAAAAAAAAAAAGAAAAGTAGGAGCAGTGATAGTGTGCTGCTGTTGAAACTGTGTGCTAAAATTCTACATGTGCAGAGTGAGACAGTGTTATATGTAAATATTCTGTTTCTTTGTGTATATATATTCATATATAGATACCAATGGGAAGCAAGGGCCCTAAAAATTTAAAGGACTGCTTAAATTTAATAGCATACTACAAAAATACTGAATTAATTGTCTATACGTATGTAGGTTTTTAAAATTGAAGACAAATTAATGTTACTAGTTATACCTTCTTATTCTAATATTACTAACCTCAGTAGCTATAAAACACTTTTTAAAGAGTTTGAACTTAAAACATACCTCCTCACAGAATAGAGGGACTCAGAAAGAGAATTAGAGGTTCAAGAGACTAAGTAGGACCTCACAACCATTAACAAATGGCATCCTTCTGGTAAACAGACGAGAGCGTATAAATCTGCCTTTGTCCATAAATCCCCCTCTGCCTCTTCCCCCTTACCCCAAAACCGAGTGCAAAACATTACTTGGTATTATAAGCAGACAGAGCTAGCATAGAGATGCCTTCACTCTGAAATGCAATTGCTTCAAGATGGACCACAGTCCTTGGTAAAAATAGTAAATAAATAAATAATAGTATATGCTGTGCTCTTGACTTGCCTAAGACCTAGGGATTTATAGAGAGATCGCCCACCATTTTTCTGCAAACTATTTGAAACTTGTTGCAAGTAGTCAAAATGTAGTAAACACTAATTATACACATAACTAATTATGTCATTTAAGGTATGTGATTGCACAGGCAAAAGACCAGATCAGCATGCATCCCATAAGTGAATGTAACACAGATAAGTACATTTATACTGGGGTAAAACTGGTGTGACTAGCTGAAGAAATAGGCAGTTAACAGAGTAAGGCTAACATACACCTGGAGCTTTTATTAGGTGGTGGTGTAGTATTCTAAGGGTTAATGTTTTGTAAGCTTCTTTTAATTGGAAGTAAAGATTGTGTAAAAGTTTTCTTTTTATAGCATTAATCTGTAGATTAATGTTTCCTGTGTTTTAATGACATGTTCCCCAGAAGCAGATGAGTGGTATAAAAATGTTTAATTAGAGTCAGTCGTAGCCTGCTGGCAAGCAATGACCTTACCTTCAACTCAACTTGCTGGATAAAGAACTTGCAGTTTCTTTTGTTCTTTGACATAAGTTTTAAGCCTAAAAGGCATAAAGTGTATTTTTTGCATACTCGACTGAATGTCGACCATAATAATGCAGCAATATCTGTTTCTTTAAGCAGTTTTCTTTATTTCCTGATTGGAATTTATTGAGGGGTAGGTGTTTGTGTGTTGTGTGGGGTGAAAAGAAAGGCAGAGACACAAAGAAGGCTGAAAGTTCAGTAGATTTTCTGTTTTCAACTGCAGCTTCTCTTTTGTTGCCTGTACCTAAACAAGAACGTTAGTTTGTCTAGGCTAATTTTAATGTAACCACTGCACTTAAGCAAGGCTTCCACCCACTAACTATTCCCTGAGGCATTTATTAGTTCAGGCATGTATCCCATAAATTATACAGAGGGCATGACACTATGTTTTGGTATATCACCTAGATGCGTATGAATTTTTATCCATCTCAGTTGTACAATGGAAGTTAGTTTTTTTGCTCCCCTTACCTTGCTTTCTCCTGTTTCCTATGAAAGCTTCCTCTCATTCTGCAGCACAGAGGGGAAGAAAATCTGTCTACCATTATATGCTGATACAATTAAATGCACGAGCTGGCTAGGATTTACATGGCTTGGCTGCAAGTCAGGAAGGTACCCATAAAAAAATAATAATAAAAAAATCTGTGTATGCATGCAGTTATGTATGCATATGTATAAAATATAAGTAGGACATGCCAATTATTTTTCTCTTGGTTTTAAAATTGATTCTACTCTCTTATCACTGCCAAAATAAAATAAAATAAACCAAGTGTTTCTTTCAATACATCTTGCAGTCTTTATCAGCTCAATAAACATGCACTGGAAAACCAAAGAGAAACTATTGGTATTCTTTAGCAGAGAGAGTGAAACAAAACCAGACATTCTGAGAGTTTATGAGAGCATGTAAAAAGATCATTTCCTGAAAAAGTCCCAAGCTATAACTGGAAGATCAAAATGTCCTGATTGGGAGATTGTGTTAGTCACAAAATATGATATACACGTTGCATTTTGGAACTATTGTCTACTTAACACTTACTGTTGCTGGACTGGGAAAAAATAACATATATGTTGCTACCTTATTGAATGCAGCAATAATAAAAGCATAGAGGAGGTGGAGGGGAGAAAAAAGTAGATGCTAGAAGGAGCCAGCATTGTGCTGAGAGGACACGCTGCAGTGTGAGTGAAATTCCCTTCCAGTAACCTCTGGATTGACTTAGCCCCACTGTCTATGAACTTCTGGCTCACCCACAGAAAAATAAGCCATGCAACGTTCTGCTTACATAAAGAATAAAACCAGCTCATCCCCTTTCAGTACATACTGTTTTGCTCTACTGCCCTGGTGCATCAGATGCTTTTATTTTCCAGTTACTAAACTTGGAAACAAGGTCTGGTACAACTTCCAGGTTATTTACCACACCTGACAGAACTGTCTTGCAGATGCTGAAGATGCCGCTACATGTTTCAATATCCATATATATATGATTATATATATATATGCATATATATGATTAACCCAGGTATAATATCTCATCAGCACACATGGAAATACTAAGTGTGTAATAACGAGTAGGCCAGGTTGAAAGCTGTGTATCAAAGCTGGTGAGTTTTTTTGTTTTGTTTCGTTTTTATGCAAAAGTGTACATGCCATGTTTTACTTGGAAATTCAGTTATCTATGGAAAGAAACCCAAAGTTACCCTAGTGAGGAATCTGTCTGGAAGTGTGGATATGATGACTAGTGAAAACTATGTTGGATGCTTCATAGACACCTATTCCCCTGTGGGCCAGAGCCTGTCAGTTTCTTATGAAGCTCCAGGTGGTTCAACAAAAGAAGCCATTAGAAGAGAAGTTTCTTGCTCAAGGGCCCTAATATAGAGAGGATGGTATGGCAATGAGGCATCTGTATCACAAATGTGGTAATATTTTTTCAATTAAAATTAAAAAAAAAAAAAAAAGTAATGCTTTTTAATTTTTTAAGGAATTGAAACTTAGCTAATAAGTGTGGATGGAAACCTCTTACTTTTATAAAAAAAAGTCTAGGGAAAAAATACCTATTTCCTGACATAACAGTAACCATAACCAACAAAGCAGAACTTAATTTGTGTAACAGTTTTAACTGGAAATACCGTTATTTCTGCTCTGGTGCATATGAATGTGATAGATTCACACTGTGAGGAAAAGAAAAACTAGAGGGAATGTAAAAGCTGCCACACTAAATCAGACCAAAGTCTGTCATCTACAGCTGCTGGTGTTTGGTGGTAGTCCACAAAGAAATGTGTAATACTAAGTAAGCAAAAGGATCATGAGTGACATCAAGTGAGATGCTGGTAAGAGCCAAAAAGTTTTAATATTAACTTCAATTATATATATTTGATGTTAATGTATATTGCATAACTTTTTGTTTTCTTTTTTTTTGTCTCCACAGCTTCTTGTGGCACCAATATTTTCAATTACATCGTGGTGGAAATATTTTTAGTTTGATTTTCTCTAATTTTTAATTTCAGTTACTGACTCAAATTTATCATACTTGCATTGTTGCTGTTAGATATCATCCACTGCTGTTTTGTATGACATTTTCTCAGGGGCCCTGTCAACCTTGGATGCCATTTCCTGAATCTTTTTCTGCATCTATTTGCAAGCAGGATGGTAAAATCTCTTAATGAAGACAGCGAGGGTGTGAGCGAGAGGGTGAGAAGGGAATGTGACTCAGCCAAATGCACTCTATCTTCTTGGGACATAAAGGGCAAAGGCTGTGGCAGTCTTTCTCAGCCAACCCTGGTAAAAGCATCCTTACCCCGTCTTGTTCTGCCTTCAGGCTGTGTTTGACTTCCCTTTTTTACTTGGAAGAGAGAAATGTACTAAATTACAAGAACCTTGGCAGTTATTTGTCAGAGATGGATGCATGCACATTGCTATTTTGCTTGTAATTTTGAGGGGACAGTACAAGTACTGATATTTATCCTTGTGCAATCTCAGCCTCATATTTAAGGAGAACCACAGCATTAAGGAGCAGAACATAGGTTACAAAAGATTGATTTTAATGTAAAAAAAATCTTGGGAAATGTTCTTAGTGATCTATTGCTCACTCACAGTTTCTCAAAGTGCAATTCTAAATAGCAGAGTATATCTTCTTTGCTTGTGTTCAGTACTGTACATTTTCACTTTCATGCTGTCTTTCCATTAATTCAATTGAGAAGCTCATTAATCTAGTATTCCTATTATCAGCATACTTTGAAAGAGACCATAATTCCACCAGAAATCTTGACATATATGTAAATCTTTTCCTGGTAAGGAAAAGAAAAGAAATAAACAAAAACACTCAGATGTCTACAGGTCAACCACACATTCTATAAAACAAGGTTTGTGTAGTTGAGTCAAATGAAAAACACTTTCATTAATCTATTTAAAAGATAGTGGATTTTTTAATCATCTTCCTTTTGAATCAGGCCTATGACTTAATAACTTTCTTGAAATTTTAGCGCTAAAGAAGACAACAACTCTGTGCTAAGGAGTGGCTGCAGACTACTTCAGAAATTATTTGTCTTGGTCACTGAAATGTCCACCTGTGCTTGCCACATAGTACCCTCTATGGAAGGGAGGTATAAAAAGCTAATTAAAACTGGTTCTTCTGCTCCTATATTATTTCAGAGTTTCTTCACTGTGGAAGGTGCAGAATAAGAGTGAGGTTTGTGGGGCTCTGGGAAGATATTACAGGTATGCCCCTCACTTCCCAGTTATCCTCTGGAGCCTGTATTGCCTCCTCTCTGCCAGCACCTATGGGACCCCAGGGTCAGGGTGGCTGTGGTGATGGCATTGTCACTGAGCATCTGGGTTTTTCCTCCTGAGCGTAAACTGCTCCCCAAGTCCTGGTGCTAGAGTCTTGGGTACTTGGATTTGCTCCAGTTTACTGCCAGAGGTGCAGGTGCAGTCAACAAAGATGAATTTTGATGTGCTTCCTTGCAAGTGATTTTGTAAAAGCTTTGTGATCTTTTAAATATAGTAGGGATTTTTTAACATGGGACTAAATTCAGTGCATGAGCTTTATATCTCTGTGTGTGAGATAGTTTTCTGTTCTGCCTAAAAATGCTAGTAGTTGACAAAAATAGCCACATTCTCCATACAGCCTGACCCATAAACTTGCAAGGCAGCTTTCTGGTCAAGGAAGGGTGCCCTTGGCTCAGCAGGCTGTTGCTGAGGTATTGCAGTAGTGTTGGTGTCTTATATTTTGGCATTGTTTGGTAGAGTGTGAATTTAGAACTGCAGTCCAGGGGATAAAGAATAACTCCACATGCTACATGTTTGATAGCCTGTGCATGATGCTTATAGTAAATTACTCTAAGAAAAGTGCCTGCACAATGAAGAGGAAACTTAAAGCCAAGTAGCAGCTTTCTCAATGATCTGTTTGAGAAGAGTTTGCCAACCTAGAATCTGGATTGTCTGAGGCTGTACATTTAGGGGCCTTGAATATGGATGATAAGAGACTTGTAGAAATCTTTGCATGCCAAAACTCATAGAGGGCCTGCAGTACTGAGTTATTGTAGAAAAAATAATGTGACACTGTGAAAAATAACCAGTATTTTCTGAAAACATTGAATGCTTTTATGTTTTGAAATGTCAAAAGTAATTTTTTAAATATATCATTACAATCAATATATCTGTAATGGTTTTCCAAATAATTATGCATTTCATTATTTTAAAATTGAGGAGGTTTGTGGAACAAGTCCTAAATTTATTGAACTTAAATTTTTTAATCTGCTTCCTTCTGTCTTTGTTCAGTGTAGCACACTGACAATTAACATTTGGCACCTGTACAGGACATACACCTATATGATTATAGCTTTGGTATACTTAACATCTAGATGGATAGTTAGTTATAAAGACATATCTTTATTCATGTCTGTATTCAACGTGACAAAGTCTTGATATTGAAAATGTCTTGCAGGTAATATGCACCTCCAGGCAGGTAATTCTAAAAGAAAATTATGCCATCATCATACTGGAAGTGTATTAAAATACTGTCATTCACTATCAACAAAGAACGTGTTCAATCCAGATACTTTTCTTGGAGGAAGATCTTTTAAAAATGAAAATGTTTGAGATTACATTGTTTTTCTTTGGGGGAAATTTCTCATTTTCCATTATGTAATTGAAAACTGAGGACTGGTGATATTATTACTGCTTTTATTTTATTCCCCTGCGATAACTGGGAGTTAAGAACCGCATCTGCAGTGATGTGCATGTTGAAATTGCCAGTGGTGTTTACGGTCAGAGCTTCTTTCATTAGGGACCTCCAAACTAAAGGGGCAGCCGGTCTGATTGGCTGAGAAACTGAAAACTGAGCGTCATCAAAACTATTAAAATTTCCACTTCCTTCACACCCCAAATTTCCCTCTCTATTTTCTGGGATATCAGAAATCAGTTTGTCAGCAGCAAAGCCCATCCACCTCTGCACATAAAAACTATTCAAATTAATAATAAAACACACCTCAGTTGAGGTTTTCTCCCTAGTACAGCATTTTCTAGCACAATGTTTCTCTTTAGCAGCTCATTTGACACTGGACACCTGACCTCTGCTACCATAATAGCTGTTAATGGAAACTTCACCTCATGCAACGATAAGATGGATTTTTGGCAGCTGTGAGAGATTATGAAGAGTAAGAACAATCTTAGCTGGAATCAGAAGAAAAGAAAGCATCTGTACCTTGAGAAACACTCAGCTGGTTTTCATTATACACCAAGCCTGTATTTATTACAAAGACTAGCCAAGAGACAGAAATTGATAGGCCTCTGCACTTGGAGCAAGGAGGCTAGTGTCGGCTTGATAAATTCTTTCTTCTCAGTTGTATAAGTGACCAGAGCTGTTCAAAACTGCTGGGGGGTTGTCTTGCAGACCATCTTCCAAGACCATCCTTCATCATGTTTTTCTTTTGGTGTTGATCCCTCATCTCTAGCTGTCTTTCCCTTCTAAAATGGAAAGCAAAGGAGGTGAGTCAAAAGAAGCTGTTAAAGTTAGGTGTTTCTTTTTAAAGTAATTTTACTGCATCATACATCAAATAAATGTAGTATATCTTTAAAGTCTTTATCATTGCATACCTTTTTCCTAAGCATGCATAAATGGTGAGAAACATCTCAGGCCAAAGAGAGGAACAATCACAATTCAGAGTTTGAAAACTCAGTCATTAAAAATGAACAATAGAAAACCTCTGTTGAAAAGACACTTCAATAAAAAAATGAGGACAAATGTCAATGCAAATGAGAAAAAAAAAAAGTTTTATTTTCTGTTTTCTTTCCAAGCATGGAAAACACCAGAGATTGAGCTGAGCTGTCACTAAAGATTAGGAGACAACAGCTACCAACCACAAAGTGTTTGGATGTGTCACTAAAGGCACTTTGAAGGAAGCCAAGTGAGTCAAGTAAACAGAATGCTGTGCTAGAAAACTTTGATTTAGTCGTAAGTGAGTAAACATGGGAATACACTGCTGTAAACAAGTGTGGCGTTTGGCCATAGGTCTTTTACATCTGAAGTGAAAATTAAATTACACAAGGCAGATGGGAAGGCCCTTTAGAATCCTTTTCCTTTTTTTTTTCCTCTTCTGAAATTAACTTGTAAATTAGAAGGCTGGGAGACAGGATTTGTCTTTTTAGCCCTGCCAAATAGGATGGGAATTGGGAGAGTATTTTAGAGGCTTCCACTGTACTTGTTTAGTCTGTTGCAGCTGCTGCTGGAGAGGCTTATTCCCCTACGGTGGTGGAAGACATCGTAGTAGTCTTTTCTACACTCCTGTGCAATAACCTGTAAAGAAAGCACGGCATGCAACACGCTTGCCACCAGTTTTTGAACTGTATGCTGTATAGTATAGTGGAATTTAAATTGTTTAGAAATCAATATTCTTATCATTGCTAGAGGTGTCAAAATTCAATTCAATACTTCAGTGGTGATTTAAAAACAGCATGCTCTCCAAGTTCCACACGGATGGTGAGTTAGATATGGAACCTCGTACGTATTGAAGCAATGCACTGTATGTAAGCAGGATATAAAGTGGTGGCAGGCTGGGGCAGAATTTTCTTTTTTGCAACTGCAGTTGTGTTCCTCTCTCCTCTCTAAGCATATCTATGTATGGGGAGTATTAACTCCTGAGCCGAATTAATTTTGCCTGTCTTCTACCTGTTTAATACCATGACCAGCTACCAAAGTTGAGAAATTTAGCTTTGTGCTCTTATATAAGAATTTAAACCTGAAAACTGTGTTGGATGGATGGATCCATCTTAAAAATGTTGCAAATCATTGAACCTTTGTTGCACAAAGCTGTTTGTGTAACCTGAGCGGTGACTGCAGTAAAAGGTAACTCCAAATAGGCAGTTTTCAAATTAGCATGATGGTTTTCCTTTATAATTTCTTTTAAGTTTTCACAAGAAATGGATACTATAAACGATAAACAATTTAGACATAGATCTGCAAAAGCACCCATTTCCTATTAAGATGTCTCACTCCCTCTGATCCTGGACCCTTGGCTTCTGAGGTTTTCTGGTGACAGTTTCATCAGACTTTTCAGGCAGAGATATATGGAGGAAGTTGCATCTACTGGAACTGGAGCAACTTCAGAGAAGTAGCTGTACGAAAGATGACTGCTGGCACTACATTTAAAATCTCTGAAAAGAAGGAAATTCTTCTCAGACTTCAAAGATATGTGTGGTGTTTTTTTGTTTTTTTTTTTAAATGAGACTCTGTTTTGCTCTTTTGCACCCTTCTAAATTGTGGTTGGAATTTGAAGGGAGTACTTTTGTTTTCCGGTCTATGAAAGCAGTTCAGTGTATTTTTAGAATACAAAATAAAAAGCTTTACTGAGGTTTTTAAAGAAGTATGTCCTGCTGGATCAGCTGTGGAGTAAAACTGTTCACTGCAATTCAACTGAAGTCATTTATGGAATAGTCATTATTCCATTGGTAAAAGGAACCTTACGTTTTATGTCAAAGTATCTCTTCTTTCTATAAATTTTACTGGAAAACTTTGTTGGGCAGTTATTCGTATACCACAATATGAGAAATGCTGTAGTGTGAGGATGTAGCATAAGAAAAAGTTATCACACCAGAAATTCAGCCTTTACTAAATCCTCAAACATTAGGATGTAAATGGGGTTTGTTATATTTGCTTCATAAATATGAATCTTTTCCTACAAGTAGGGAGCCATAGTATTGCTTTCGTTGTGTTGCATTTAATGTATTTTTAACCACCTAAGCTGTGATATTTTGTTTACGGTATTTATCAAAGCTTACTCTTTACTTGAAGGTGAGAGAGGCACCTTTTAAAGGCTGTATTGTCTTCACTCAGAAAACATTTTTAAAAGGGGATGAACTGCCATTGGAGGTTCCTCTTCCCATCCTACCTTCCCCAAAAAAGTCTAGACCTAGAAGCAATCAGAATGATAAACCCATCCTTAAACACAGAGGTAGGGGAACTAATTTCTGTGCTTTTTCAGGTGTACAAGGAAATTGTGCAAAATAACAACCCCAAACTCATCTATTTGCATGATGAGTTCTTTAGCTCTGGATGAATCTTTATGAGCCCTTTTATATTTGCTCAAGAATACCTGATGGCCTGAGTCTAATTTTTGGTCTGATCTGAATTGTCCATGTGTGAAATCAGACATAATGAAAGCCACAGAGTGGTCTATTAATTGTTATTTTTGGCTGCTAGTGATGAAAATTTCTCTGAGCTGGCCTCTGCCATGATATGGCAATCAATGTGTCAATATCTTGAACAGAATCCAGAAACAAGACCAAACACCTCTGTACCACAATTATTTCAGCATCTATTGGTTTCTTATCCCTTTTTTCCCCTCTTTTTCTCTGCCTTTCTGTCTGTCTGTCTGTCTTATGCAGCTGCAAGTTTTTGTCCCAGCTAAGATCTGGTGAAACTTAGAGACATTAAGTTAAGAAAACAACAGGATAGTTTCCAAGGAACAGAAGCATTTGGGTTATACAAATGAGATATTCCACTAAATGAAAGTAAGAGATGTTTAAAATCAAACTTTCCATTTAGCAAGAATTGTAGACATGATTAAAAAAAAAAATCCATTAACTAGCTTTGGAAATAGCTGAAAACAGCTTTTGGAAAGGGGGTGGATGTCATTTGACAGGGACAATCCTATTAATAAGAGAATTTCTACAATAATTTTCTTGTTCCTGTCTTCCCCTTCCCTGTTTTACTACAGTTCATACATAGACGATAGAACTTGCAAGAACTTTGTTTTTCTTGAGCTTGAAGCTTTTATTTCACTGCAACTGAAGCTTGTCAATGGAAGAAAATAGTGCCAGGAAAAGTAGGAAGTCAAGAAAGTTGGGAAAAATGAACTTTAAATAATTCTTTCTGTGTATTACAAACATAAGGATATTTGGGAATGTGACTACTAGGGCCAGTGTAGTACCTTTTGAAGTAACAGCCTTGTGCGTTGCTCCAAAGAGCTTATGTCTAACCTGTGGCACTAAAGAAAGGCTGCTTTCTTTAATTTCCTTCATTTTTTTGTTCATCAATGACAAGCCCAGAAGAGACCAAGGCTTTAGGTGCACATCCTGGACCTAGGTCAGGATAAGACCACCTCCAACCCATCATGACCCTTCACAATCATCTGATTGCTGGGGAGAAAACTTGGGTGAGAAGGGAGCTGCAGTGATTTTACACAAGGTCCCTGACCCAAGTATTCATTGATCCAAGATGGCACGGTACATTTGTCAGCTAAACACAGTGCATTTACTCCCAGAGTCTTATCCTACCACGGAAATTCAGGAAGTGTGATGGTGGGTGTAGTGCTTTATATGATAGGGCACTGCACTCTGAGTGCCCCACCAACTCTGCTGGCTGGCATACAGTCTTCCTGCTCTTCCCTTCTTTATCCATGATCCACGTTATTATTTCTATTTCTGTTTCATAGGCACAGTTCTCACACCAGCCTGGGCATTCCCCTACTTCTCTGCTTCAGCAAGTCACCTGAGGTATCAACGTAGCCATACCGTGAGTAACTACCCCCAAAGTGCACTGCAAATGATGTGAGAATCACACCCTATATATTTAATGATGTTGTATGCTAGCATAAAGTTATGGTCAAGAAAAGTTGCTGATCTCACTTGCTAGGCTATATTATATATAGGAGTATATGATATCATTAAGAAACTAACTGTGTTGTAGCAGTGAAGAAGTAGTGACAACAACTGTGACATTACTTGTGGAAATATGCTTGAGCCCTGTTTTATTATTAGCTATACAAATGGAGGAATTTGTAATGAAGTGTCTAGAGATTATTCTCCTTAATAATCTAATTTATAGTAAATATTTGTTGCTGCAGTTTAAAGTTAACTTTCTCAAATATACAGTATGCTACTTATTGTAAATATTAGATGCTAAGAGAAGAGTTTTGTAAAAGTTGGAGCATCACTTTGCATTTCAAGCCTTCTCAACTGGAAGCAAGCAGACTTCACCTCATATATGGTTTCCATGATTTCTTGCGTACCAAATGAGTTCTTTGTACTCAGGTTTTTAATCTGTGCATTTGATGTAACACGTACCCATTATTTAGTGTTAAATAACAACAAACCACCATTCACTTTGTAAAAGAGTTACATTTTAAACTAGCTGTTCAGCACTAAAATGAGCTTTAGCTGAATTTATAAAGTAATAAGCTTTTTTCTAATACCTGTGGTGGGGCAAAGGGGAACTAATTATTTGAAGAACTGGTTATCAACCAGCACTGACTTTGATAAGCTAGGTCTTGTAAGGATAAAACTCCTAGAACTTTTTCCTTAGAATACCTCTGTTTTTAAACAGCATAAGAAAATATATATAGAATGCAAATAAAACAAACCTAGATTAGATTACTAGTTTACTAATCTTCCCAAATGAAAATACAGAATTGGAAGAAAGGTTAAGAAAGAGCTCAGTACCAAATCCAAGAAACAAATAGGACATGAATTAATGATGCAGAATCAGCTACTCACAAAAATAAGTATCTAGTTTAGGAAACAGAAAGCCACACAGATTTCTGATAACTAATGCCTTTTGTAATATTCACCAAAATGTCCATCTGGCAAGGCTGTCTAAAGGCAAAGTCATAATTGAACTAGATCTTGAGTATAATTTGAATGTGCTAAAACCATGATGTCTTTTTATGAGACCTGAAATGCTTTCACAATGTAAGTGACAAAGAGTGTCTTGGGAAAATGAGAGGAGCCAGGAGAAGTCACATCTTCAGTTGTGTAAGCAGACAAGGCTCCTGAATGCTTCAGCAGACCTGCTTTCATTTATACTATCTGAAAATCTGACCCCTAGCACTTTCTAACTTTCTTGAAGAGAGTTATTTGAGTAGAAAACAGAGTTAATGATTGTGAAGTGTTTGAAAAGATTGAAGAAAAAAACTGTATTGCTAATAAATCTCAGGCATAATGCAGGGTTAGAGCAACACTGCTGTGACAGTGCTGCACATCAAGGATGATTCTCATAGCCTCAGTGGAACTGAGTTACCTCAGGGTAAAAGAAAAAAGAGATAGTGATGCATTATGGATTTGATTTTTATTAAGATATGTAAACAACACTAGTCCACTGGGCCGTGCTATAGTGATCGCTTTTGGTTTCTATTTTCTTTCTTCTTAAATAGAATAAGAAAATCCTTTGCTGAGTTGAGTAACTAATTGCTTTGTGGAAGACAGAGATCCTTATGGTTGCCTCCATCACAGTATTGCTGTCAAGAGGATTTCTGAGGATTAAAAACTTGTAAGCGGCTTTCAAAAGTAAATACAAATCAGTGTATCAGATCAGTGGCAACGGAGTAAAAGTTTGAAGTAATATCTTTGAAAATACATTAATCGTTAGAATACACACAGGATGAAGCAAAAAGAGTCTTCCATTAAAAAATAAACCCAAACCAAATATAGTAAGTGGTCTGTTTGCAATGCCTGCAATATCTGCATTTTTGTAAGAAATTAGTTTTGATAGTGGTAAAGGTGAAAATAGATTACAGTATAATGATTGTTGAGTCATGGGAAATATAATCTGAGATTTTTACATGCACAATTACTCTCACAAAAGGATGTGTACAGTATTATCTACAGTAATGTGTCTCTCCTCCGATTTTTTGTACTTCAGTGAACTGCTGGAGAGAGCACTACAGAGAGAATGCTGCATGTGCGTGTCTGAATACAGCCACTTTTTAAAAAAGGGTAGTGTGGATTTAACTGAAAAAATAAAGCTGTGTTTTATCTACTTTAGGGAGATAATGGTGCAATTACCTGAACCTTGGAGCTGACAGACATTTGCCATGCAAATCTGAAGAACTCTTATAGTGCTTAATGAAGATTTTGTGCTCCAGTCAATTATCTTCAGGAAATAGCCATGCTGTAATTGGCAGTTTAAAAGGGAGTTAATTAGAAAGATCTTTGTGGGACAGCAAACCTCCTTGGTGGACAAAGTTAAGGCCATGGCATATTTTCTTTGAAGAACACCATTACAAATTTCATCACCATTTTTAATGTGAGAAAAAAATGAAGGTACGCATATGAAAAAGAATAAACTACATATAAGCATGTATTTTCTAGCCAGAAAAATATCTCATGATTCTGTTATGTGAGGAGCAGGCAGAGCTCTGTCTAATCCATGGTAGTGTACACATTACGCTGGTCATGGTGTTGAAGAGCTTAAAAAGTAAGATTAAAAAGGGACTGGTGAATTTTAGTAGATTTTAATTTCATTATAGTTTATTGACCGCTGGAGTTTGTCCCATGCAATTCTTCACTGAATGAAGTGTTTTACAAGGAAGTTTGATTTGTCTCAGTATTAAAAGCCACTGTTTAAAGCCATCAGTAATCTGTCTTTGACCATTTGATAGCTTTGGATGATTAATTGTGACATACGTGATGAAATGAAACAAAATAGAGAAATAGTGCCAAAATGCAGCCTGTACTCAGGTTAAACAAGTTACATTGAAAAATAAATAGGATTTAGTATTAAAAGGCCGATGTGGGTTTAATTTGCAGATTTCATGAGGAGCAAGTATTTATACAAGTCTTTTTGCTTTTGTAATGAATCAAATTGGCAGTATTCCAAGCCACTTTCCATAATACATTAAGTTGTTTGTGCTGCTAAAGCGCTTACTCCGTTTTATAGAAAAGAGAAGCAATAAAACTCCCACTAAAAATCAGAGGGGGGGTGGGGGGTGAGCACTCAAAATATAATTAAAATAATAAGCTATTTATCGCTCTTTCATTTTGGACGATGAAAAGATCCCCATTTTCTAGAACGGTCACCAGGAAACATTGAATTACTTTCTTTTCATTTACTTCTGAGAAATAAAATAAAAATTGGTGGTAGGGGTTGTGTTTACTTAGAATAAAACAAATATAACACTGATCTTTAAATGAAAAGATGTATATGTAATGTAAGTTATTTAAAAGTTAAAGAATCACCTAGAGAGTCTGGATAGCTACTGCTTGTTATGTTAAATTCCTAACTGGGTTAAATTAATGCAAAAAATGCAACAAACATCAGGTAGAAAAAGAGTTTAATTGTTAAACCATAATCCTGCAAAAGCGTATGCCTTACTGAAATTATAAGAATGGACTATGTGAGTAGTTATGGCTGTGGATGTGAGAGAGACTGGGTCCTTGAGTGCAGCTAGGTAAGTGCACTAGTAGTACAGTAAATATGAAACATTTTGCCAATGATGCAAAATGCATTTCTGATACATTCTGAGGAACATTAACATGGGATTTTTTTTTTTTTTGAAGGAAGGTTTCATGTTTTGAAAAGGAGCTTGAATCTTGGTGGTTAGCAGAGAGTACCTTATTTATTTATTTTGCAGAAGAATGACAGAGTTAAGATCTGAAGAGAAAGCAAAGATGTATGGAGATTCATAGCCCACTTCATTTATTCACAAGCCAAAGTAATTGGCTGGGAGCCCTCAGCATGTTAATTAAAACCTGACTCTGACAAAGGACTTTGAAGCTGGAGGTACTTGGTATGAAGGGTGTTGATGCATGGGGGGAGCTCTGGGTGCAGTTATCAGCCAGAGCAGGGGCCTGAGAACATGCTCTAGGGAAAATAAGCCAAGACCTGAGAGCTGTATCACTCCGTCCAGTTGGTGGGATGCTGCATAATTAGGTCTACATCCCTATAGTGTCTTCTTTGGTGGATGGACTATGTGAAGTTGACTTGTAAAGACTGAATCTTTCCCTTAAGGTTTAGACACCTAGAAATATGACAAAAGTTAGAATTCTGTCCAATGTGTATTTATTTAATTTTTAAAGAATGGACTCTATCCCCATTTTTTATTTGAGCCTAAAAGGTTATGCATCTACTTGAATGTGCACTCAACAGGGAGCATAGCTCTGCAGCCTGGTGGTTGTAGCATTCACTTAGGGATGGGAAGGTTACGTTCCTGTTCTTGTTCTGAAGCCTGTTTCTGGGTTTAGCATTCATCTGGTTTTAGATAGGATATAAAAATAGGCCTTGAGTTGATGCCAGGTCTTCCGCATCCCAGCTGTATGCTTTCCTTTCCTTGGTGATTTGCCACAACAGAGTGAAACACCAACAAGAGTACCCAGAGATACTCTTTTGCATCTTTCACCCTCACACCCTCTTGATCCTTCCTTTCTACCCTGAGCCTCCGATCACTCTGAAACTGTGAGCTGAGACATCAGTCTTTCCAGGCCATGGCATAACACTTGTGTTGATGCAGCATCAGCAAGCGATATTATATGTGAATGGTTGTATCCTCTCATTTTACTATGAAAAACAGCTTTTGAGTATCTATTATCTAGTGGATGAACCCACTAGAACCCCCTAGACAACTGAGCAGTTGTCAAGCTAAAAGCTTTCCGGTCAAACATGGCTGTGAATCATGAGTTTAGACATTTTCAGTGGTAGATGGCAGCAAAATGTGCATGACTTGCTTCTGTTTTGTTCTTTAATCCTAGTGTTTTTATGCAGGTGGCCCAATTCTGCTTTAATGACCAATTATTTTGCTGAGAATAACTGTAAGTAATTCAGTCCCTTTTCCCATAAAAGAGCAAGAAATTATTATCTGTTACTCTGGGCTATTATTAAAGACAATTGAACTGCAGATGAGCAACCTCTTTTGAAAATCCTTTTACAATTTAGAAGGTTATTTTAGATATTAGCTCACTTCCTATTTAGATGTAAGGCTAAAAATATTAAGAAATCTACTGGAAATACAACTAAGACATAGTTATCCAAAAGTCCTAGAGAGTTTTGGAAGTTTTGGGAAAAAATAATTGTATGTTTCTTGTTTTAACCTTTTTTTTCTTATTCCCCCCCACCCCCTTACTTAAAGTAAGATGTGGAAAAATAAATGCATTCCCTTACAAATATCAAAATACCTAAAATAGCTTAAAAATCAAGAAATGCCCATATAATTTTCAAATTTGGTAAGTAGCCTTTATTTTTTTCTATTAAAAACTCCCAAACTTGAAAGTTTTAATATAATTTTATATTTTACAGTTTTTAAAGTTTTTTATATAATTATTCTATTTAATGTAATGAAGTAGTCTTCCCTAAAACAGATAATTGAAAGTAATAGGTCCCTCTACCACTGGAATATTTTAAGAGAAGCTATATCCCATAGTAAGAGATAAGAATTTGCATCCTTAAGAAGCCTTGGAACTGTAAGGATTTCAAATGGGCAGGTCTTTTTTTCCCAAAGCAGCACAAAACCCTCATGTACACTGCTCTATCTGTTATATCAGCCCAAGGTGAGGTCTGTAGTAATCTAACAGTAATCTGTTAATTGGTAAACTGAATAGTGTTACTGATAGTATATTGAGGATTTGGNATTTGTTTGGTAAACATTGCCACCAAGAACAAGTCCATTGTTTTATGGACTAACAACAAATTTCAAGAAAGGCAATAATATACCTTGTTATATCAGCCTAAGGTGAGGTCTGTAGTAATCTAACAGTAATCTGTTAATTGGTAAACTGAATAGTGTTACTGATAGTATATTGAGGATTTGGAACCAACACGGTGGATGACTTTCATGTCAAAGACTAACCAGATTTTTTCCTCATTCTGTGTTAAGCTAATCTTCAGTAGCAATAACATTTACATATCCTTTCCTGCCTTTTAGTATATTGATTCAGTTGCCAAAATCAGACTTAAATTTTTATATCTATCCCTACCTGCTGCTTTTGTAAAGCATAATATAGCCTGCAGAAAAATATTTTGCGGTATGCATATGTACCCTTGTCTAATACAATTAGTCCCATTTCATGAGATCTAAACTTTAATCATACAAGGAGTCATATCCTACAGCTGTAATATAACTTCAGGAATAGGCTTTGGTGCTGCATTAAATAAGGATGATCTAAATCTAAATAAAGAACAAAGCACATGCCATGTTTTTTTTCCTGACTGGAAAGTTGATCTGAGTTGTAAAGATTAAAAAAAATAAAACCCAGAAGTCAGTACATTTGCATTGAACAAAAGCCACGTTAGGGGAAACAAAGTTCACGTTATCTTTTTGATTCTCTATCTTCACCTGTCTATGACATTTTTGGCAGTTTCAAGAACATCTTAAACTGGCAGAAAGTTCTCAGAAAAAAAAAATTGCTTTTCCAAGTCGGTAAAAATTGGTGGATAAGTAAAGGAGAGAGCTTCAAGTTGGTGTCCTCTGCCTTTTGTTCTTCCTCCTTCCTGAAGTCTAAGCTCAGCAGCTATCCTGACTGATTTGTTTCATGGGCTGATTAGTCTAAATGTTGTATTAAACAGATGACTAGTATAAATTAACTCTGGTCCAGTTTTTAATTTAAGAAGAGAACAGTCTGTGGGTATGGAAAGGATAAAATTAGAAAATGGGGGAAAAACTAAACTAGGAGTACAGTGGAACAAATGAGCTGAGAGAGAACATGGGGTCAGGTGGTGAAGACTATTACACACAAAAGCATAGTAAATCAGGGCTCCTTTTGGAATTACTGCTTTATGGAAATGTGAACTTTTGACATTTAATGTGAAATTCCAATATTTATAGACATGTACTTATATAAATAAATTTTGTCACACATACCTATGTATTTAACATACTTAGGAATTTCTCTGCAGCACAGGTTGTTATGTACATGAGAGTAACATGGAGATTTTTTAATTCCAGAGTTTCTTTTTGTATGCCTACATGACCTCAGCAAGGAGAGTGAGCTGTCAAACCATAAAAGTAAAGATTAGTGTGATTTTTCCCACGTCACACATTGCCCTATGGGGGACAAGCCTTTTCCCTGTCCATGTCCTCTGTCCCTGTTGATGTTTGGTGCTGACTTCCCCCATTGTTCTCCATGTCTCTCCTTTCTCTTTTTGTGCTCCTGGCTTTCTCATGCCTCTAGAAGCCATCACAGATTGCTTCTATGGTGAACTGATTTATCAACCTGTAAGTGTCAGGAGTTAAAGGCTGGGGGAAGAGGATGTGGGATGGAGAAGAGGGTCCTATGGAGAGGGTTGTGAAGGAGGGGATGCACTATAGCTCTTCCGTACTGTCTGGAGCCAGATGCTTTATACATTAACTTGCATTTATCTGAGGATTATCTCCATACTATTCTTTCAGGGGATGCTGGTTTATCTGAGTGGATGATATATGGAAAACAGGGTAGTTCATCTTTCATTGGTTGCAACCCATCCAAATACTTACTGTAGAAGATCAGACTAGAAGATAATCTTAAAGTCCTTCCAGTGTTAAAATCTATTATGTGTTGGGTTCAGTGCCTTTTAGCTGGAAGATGATAATTTATAACATTTAGAAACTCTCTTGTGTTTTACCATTGGCTGCCTGTGACCTTTAGCATATGTCAAGCATATGGTGAATTTCTAAATGCTTAAATTGTAGAAGCAACATGTCATATTCCTATTATTTAGTTGTTTTTAACTCCCAATTTTGGCATGAGACAACTTTAGATGGGTCATTTTCTATTCATTTAACTTATTAAGAAAAAATAAGTCTTTCCTTGTTGATTTGCTGATGTATTCACTTTGTTTCTGCAGCAGCAGCAATAGATCTGGTAACAATAAGACAGTTGAAAGCAGGAAACTTTACTTGCTACTCAAAGAAAGAACAAATTGCTCACATTTTTAAGTAATCTGATATATGAAGGCTTGTAAAATATTTACTTTACACATACAATCATTGCAAGGTGAAAATGTCATATTATTTTCTCTTTCACACAATGTGCTCTACTAGACCACTATTTCCACTAATACTTACACTAATGTTGGGTGACTTGCTTTGGATGACAGTTTGAGGTATATCAAACCTGACTGTGAGACTGGGCTTTAGCACTTTATTTGGAACTGTAAATACTCAACTCTGAGAGCAGGTTCTGGGAGACTCAGGGCAGGCACTCAGAAATTAGGTAATGAAAGTTAGAACACATGAAAAAAAAAAAAAAATCCAATTTGACTTCATTTCAGGGGGATCAAACAGTCACCCTCATGACTTTTTTAAAAAATATATAACTTATCCATTGATTCACCTAGCCTAACAGCTCCTCATCATTTTTCTTCTTATGTTTTGTGACTGCAAAGATGTTGATGACCTGCTAATTTATTTCTTGTGTTCTTTATGAATGTCTTCTGTTGCCAAAAATTGTCCTCAGATGAGAGTAGTCAAATGAGAGCATTTTCACGTCTCTCTTAAGCACCCTGCATGTTCTGCTTTAAAGAGAAAAAAACAAACCAACAAAACTTTATGTTATGAAGGTTTTTTTTCAAACCCACTTGTGAAGCTTATGGTATGTGAAGCTTACCATAATTTACAAAAAGCTTTATTACTGGGAGTGGGTGGAAGGAGAAAGAACAGAAAAAAAAATAAGCCAGGGGAAGGTGACGAGATCTTTGAATGAAATAAATAAAATGAGATGATGACAACTCTTCTTTAATAATGCTACGAGAAGGAGATAGAGAAGTGCTAACAACATACATCCCAGGTTTCACCAAAGTAAATTATAAATAATGTTGGCAAGGGCTAAGCAGAGAAATTGTCATGTTGGCTCCCTTCCGTTTTAAAATTCTTGTCTATAAATGGAATTAACACTTTTAATCTCATTAAGATATTAAAGTCAATAATAAGTTTTTGTCACACATCTTCTGATAAATTATCAAATAGAAAAGATTAAAGGCATGTCCTGTGCAGAGAAATGTGTGAAGTTTTTCTAGAGGCACATCTTAATAAATAAATGTAACTATATGGTGGTCTATTATGGATCTTTAGTTTGAGATGGCTCCTGTATGGATGAGTTGTACTGATTGTGTTTGATTTGTACCATAAGAGACCAGACTGGAATGCTGTTTTAATTTTAATGTTAATTTTACCATGGGAGAATGTATGCCATCAGCTATCCTTCCAAATGAAAGCAGCAATTGTTTTTTGAAAGTAGTAGAAACCCTGATAATCAGGGCTAACACAGAATTACAGAAAAATATGTTTTATTCTAAGGAAAATTTTAGGGAATTTTAAAACCAATGTATTTTGCAGTAATTTCTGTCACACCACACTTACAAATTCAAGTTATCCTCATTGCTATGGGACTCAAGTGTATTGTCTGAAACAGAAGGAAAAAATGTAAGTTACTTCCAGGACCTTTTCATGGGTAACAGAGCTTTGCATTAGTGTTTACCACTGTATGGCAAGAAGCAAGAGCAAAGCCTCCAGCAACTCTGTTACTTTGCAGTTAACCCATGAGGTATCTAAAAATGGAATTGTCTGAATTTCAGTGGGGTGAAATAGGGATCTATAGCAACTACAAGCTAATGTCCTGCTCACGTAGGTAGAAGTTTAACATGTAGGACATGGTTTTGCATGTTTTAGTTAAATGTGTCCCTAGAAAAGGAGAATTCCTACCACCCTTTCTGGTGGCTAACAGTCTGTTGTTCTGGAGGCACAAGAGGGGGGTTTAGTAATTCCACTGGAATCATTCCAGATGTGGTGGAAATGAGATCACGTTCTGGGCCTCTTTTTATAGCTCTGATGAGATACAAGATTGCAAAACTTACACAAGAGACTGTGCCAGCTCAAGAAATCTCCTTTTCTTTTTTCCCTTCTTTTTTTTTTTCCTTTTACAATGCAAAGTTTTCTCCTTAGGGTTTGCTAATGGCAGGCCATAGACCTTTGTCATTTGCAGGGAAACCTGTGCCTCACTAGAAATACTCAGGGAGACCCTCTCATCCCCCAGATCATTACAGGAGATGCCTTTCCAGCTGTATAACGGGTGACCCAGCATGCTCAGGTGTCAGGTGTGATCATTTTGGCTACACACAGCAAGGCAGCCTGCCTGGACTAGGGGCACAAAGATAGAGTGAAAGGAACAATATTGAGTTTCTTTGGAGGAACCAAGAATAGCTTGATTGATTCATTGCTGGTTCACCAGCAGTCTATGAACAGCTATGGCTGTTTTCTTTCCCAACGTGATACAATTTCTGTACTCTACATTGTCTGAGGAGGTCTATATGTAGTTTTCTTTTTACGATAGGTACAACATACTTAAAATTCATTTAGCACATTTTTAGCCTAAAATGGCATTTTAAAGGTACGTAATAAAATTGATGTGGGCTGGAGTTTTAGTTTATGGGGAAGAAAATTGCTTTAAGGGATTGAAAAAAGTGAAAACCTATGAGATTTAAGTTCTGAAGCCACAAGCAAGGACATCATTATTCATTGGAGGTCCTTTTATAAACCCAGAAAGCACTAGTTTTCTTTATGAACTGAAAACTACAGTCCATGTATATTTTATTATAGCCTAAAAAATGCCTTTAAGAAAAGGGCAACATTTCTACTTACCCACTGTGAGAGGTTTATTTTAGATGGTAAGGGTCTGATTTTATCCCATAGTTATCTGGGAAGGGTAGGGAGCAAAATCAGCTGAACTATTCATGGGGTAAGTTACTCATGGCATGAAGGCAGACCTGGACACTGACGTTTGTGGCCACCAATAACAGCAGTTGGGGGACAGTTCCAGGAATAATAGTGGCAGCTATTTAAGTAAGTGTAAGTGGAAATTTGTCCTCTGTTTTTACAATTTCTGTCCCTCAGATGTCTGCACATAATCATACTTTACTATTCTCATTACTTATGAAAATAGTACAACTTTCTAGTCTGCTGAGAATGCAAATAGGACAATTACTTCAATAAAGACATCTTCACTTTTTTGCTGGGACAAATAGTCTTTTGACAGAAGAGAAAATGCAGGAAATCCTCACTTCTGACAAACCCAAGAAAAACGTGAGATTTCACTAGTTTCTCTAAAACAAAAATTATTATATATATATTTTCATTCTTTACTTTCCTCCAGTCCTGATGTAATTAACACCAAATGTTCCTGGCAGCTACTGCCTCCAATTGGTTACTGCAGCAACTGCCTTCCAGTTGGTTACTGTATCTCTACCATGCAAATCGAAAACTACACTTATCTCAGACTGTGTTTTAGTATGAGGGAAGCAGTTTCAAAAATAGCTTTATTTTTATTCTTAAAGGCTGCTGATACATGTCATTTTGGCTTGTAATCACTTTATGAAGATAAGTTGTAATTTCAAAACAGACTACGTTTTCAAAGATGACCAAAGAAAAAATCTATTTTTAATAAACTATACATTACTAGAGCTCTTAACAGTGCTGATTACAAGATACAGTAAATATACCATAATGAAAAAGCTTATAAATATATCATCCCACCTTAAAAATGCATATGCCCCCAGTAATTAAAATCTTGATCTCAGCAATGAAATCACAGGAAAAGCACCTTAGTGAAAATTTAAGGACCTTGACATTTGTCAAATGTATAACTACATAATGTCTCAGACGAACTGAATGGGCATGGTGATGTCTGATTGCATATACTGTAGTAAGACACTTCAAGGCAGCTAGTCTAGGCCTCGAAAATAAACAAGTCAGTTAAGATGAACAATTTCAGTTACGTCTTTTTTTTTTTTTTTTCATTCATTACAATTATTTTTAAAGGTTGAGGTAACATATTTAACTATCAAAAAATAAAAATGGAAAAAAGTATTTCTCAAGCCTGAGAAAGATCTTAGTTCAGTGTAAATAGCAAAAAAAAAAAAAATGTTGGAAATTTGTGAGATCAGGACTTTAGTACCCTTTATGTAGCCTTTGCTTCAAGTTTTCCTTAGGGGTACGAGTATATCCTTTCTGATAGATTCTTGCTCTTCATCATCTGAAAATGTTTTGTAGCATCAGAAGATCTCAGCAACATGGTACTTTCATGGTGTGCTGAAGTACTGTGATTGACAGAAAATGGTTGAAAGACATTTGAAATAATAAGGACTTCCGTGTTTTGGATTTTCTTAAATTTGCTTAGCCTGCATACAGAATATATTGCCAGAGAGAGACCTTCTCTGCTAATTGCCAGGACTCCTCATACCAGGTTTAGGAAATACACTGGAAGATAAGCCCAAAAAATGGGCATGAGGCACACATAACAAATTCAGTCTTGCCTGAAGGATCATTAGAGACAAAGGAATGTTCCTGTTACCCTTTCTGCTTACCTGCTGCACTGAGCGCTGATCAGTAGATGAAAGCATATAGTCTTTAATTTCTGAGTGAAATTCTCTTTTGTCCAAATAGTCCATGAGACAACTCTCTGGATTTTTTCTCTCTGCTGGTTTGATTGAAACAGATACCTGTTAGAGTTACTGGATTAGTGGCTAGACTGTGTTGGTTAATTTTCTGCTTGACTGAATCCATTATTGAACTAGATACATCCCAGATTTTTTCCATGTCCTGTGATAATACAGAGAGTTGTTTTCCACAAGGAACTCTGTAGTCTCTATAATAATTGTGGATAATGTGACCTAGTTAATAGATATTAATGTCATTAATGAACTAGGCTGGTTTTGGTTTCTAGACTCATTCCTAGTTAAACTAATTAGGAATAGTTTCTCTTGTTGCTATCTAGCTGGTAGTGAGTAAAAATGTATGAAAAATACTAAAAGAAGCTTTCAGCATGGACTATGAAGGCACCATATTTCTCAATCTCCTCTTGGTCTCTATTCCCATTAGCAAAGCATTCAAGCCCATCCCAGCCTTCTACTATGGTGTGGAAAACTCCTGGCTATAGATATGGTTGTTACATTAAATAAGTCTTCTATCATGGCATTGAACTCTAAAGTGACATTAGGACAGGAAGACTGCATGGATTATTTGTATCTGTCAGATGGGTAGGTATACATTTTTTTTCTTTTCCTTTTATAGTTTAAAACTTCATTTACATTTTCATCCACACTACAAATGTATGCTATTTTCACGTATTACTTTACCTTCCTTTAGAAAACGTTGATCCCTCTCTTTCCTAGCACCTCTGAACAAAACCACATGAGTAGTCCTTTAAAATGGTTTGTGAATCAATGAAATACGTTCTTTCCTTCTAAGTCACTATTTCAGCTATGGCAATCTAGGGAGGAATGCAAAGCAGAAACCTTGAAGTCCTTGGGCACTTCAGCCTTGTAAGACAGAAAAACATATTGACTGTACAAGATACCTTTGCAGCCACACTTGGTCGCAGGTCTTTTCCAGCTTGGGGAGCTTATGATGGTCTTTGTGTGTCTGAATCATGATGACTGTTGTGGTTTTAGCCAAATTTACCAAAACCCGATTGACAGATGACCCCCCCCTTCCCCCTTTGGGTAAGAGAAAGGAGGGGAAGGAATTAAAGATATTCAAGAGTTTAGAAAAAAACTAAACTACTTTAATGAAAGTATTAATAATAATAATATAATAAAAAGTNTCCTCCTTGCAGGTGGGACCCTTTACGCTTTTCCATTTCTGACCCTCTAACGGGCAAACGACGAAAATTATCTGACCTTGGTTCTTCTAGCAATAAGTCTAAACAAGGGCCTCTCTGCATACCATCCCTTGGTATAATCAGGTCTTATCACTGTGAGATGGAACAGCTCTGCACAATGTGCGGTTAATTTCAGAGTTTAGCTAGTTAGAAGAGGCCTAGTTAAGAAAGTAAGACTGTAAAACAGAAAATTGGTTCATTTTACCTCAAACCAAGACAATAACAATGGTTCTTGGAGCAATTAATTGTATGAAAGGCTCTTTACATTTAAGTTCTTGTGCCTTCTGTGACCACACTGTGGACAGAAAAGACAAGTGAATGTATCAAACCTTTGAGGTGTTGTAATAAAAGATTTCAAAAGGGGGACAGATTATTTTGGAACAAATCTTGGCCATCAGTTGCAGTCAAGAGTTTATATTAATTATTCAATTTGGTTTTGAATCCCCAAAGCAATAAAAATTTCCACAGTGACTAAAAAGGAGCACCACCATCTTACTTACATAGCTTGCTAATGGAAAATTAGGCTTTTGGTTGAATTATCATTATTTTAAAAAATAGAGAATTAACAATTAGCTCGATTTTCCAAGGTGTTCATTTACGAGCTTTTCTGTAGTCACTGAAAAGTTACTAGTGGCAACTGAATTTGATCCAATCATGTTTTAAATCCAGTTGTGGAAGTGAAATATTCAGCAATCCAATGAAACATCTAACCATCATGTATTTGACCCAGTGTCTTGTAATATGTATCTGAATCACTTGGCTCATCTCCATCAAGATTCTTGTAATAAAAATTTTCATCAGTTTCTTACTTATACAGTTGTGATTTTCACAAGCTCATCTCAGACAGCTAAATACCCATTTGATATTGAAAGTTAGTGTCTGAAAATCCCAGCTCTAGCTGAGATGTTAACATACATACAGTATTTTTAATACTCTGAAGCCACCCGATTTTCAGGTTTTGTGGCTGGTCATTGCTATAATGCATCATAAGGATAGTTTAAAATTTGTCTGGCAATTCTGAATTTCAAATTCTTTCTATAATGTTTATTAAACTACAGTGGAGAGCAAACAAAATTCTAAAATAATTTTTTGTCAGAATAAAGAATCTCATAGAAATCAAAAAGCTCCACAGAAAGGTAAAATTTTAATGTTTTCAATACAAAAATAATCTAATAGCTCATTTTGTTTTCTTTATTTGTTGTGATAATTTTAATTATAATTTATAAATTGTGATATGAAAGGATTAATTTTATTTTTTTTAATGTTACATTTATGGTTAGGAATAAATCATTATTAACTATTTCATTTACATAAATATTTTTTAAATTATGTTTTAATTATTTTGATGTAAACTTTCACAATTTGGATTCTATAATGAATTTTTAGTTTTGACAACTTTTTATAAATATCAGAGCTAGTTTGAGCATGAAATTCCCAATAAGTCTGTCTTTCACATTGTTACGAAATTATTAGAAATACTGAATTTATTTAATGTTCAGTGGAGTTTTTTGAGTTTTCATAAGTAATTTTCCCATTCGTTCTCCTTGACCTGGTTTGGATTTCAAAACTTATATTTATAATTCTGATCTTCAGTGTTATGATTTCTGTAGCACAGGATCAAACAAAATTTATGCCTATCTTTCCATCACAATTTTTAGGCTACACACTCCACCCTGAATGTACTTACAACAGAGTGATTATGTAACAATGACAGGTCTAAAGTGTTAATACAAATACTGAGTTCATTTACATAACTTTCTTGTAGGTGTTTTTACTAATTCAATAAGCATTTCTAAAATTCACCAATCAGAGGAAAAAAATAATGCAGTTTTTTTCCCCACACAGCATATAAAGTTGTCTTTATCACATTTCCTCTAAAAACAGAGCAGACTGCTCATTTATCAAATTTCCTTGTGAGCCCTTTTCCTAACAGCTCTCTTGAATGAACATGATGAGTTTCTCAAATAATTAAAATTTCTCAAAACCATCTCATCATCCTTTTCACATTTCTTTTGCCATGAGAGCTATAAAAATACCAAGTGAGTAAATAGCAACGATTTTATGGCTGTAATTATTACCTACCAGGCTGTTCATAATAATTTTGTTGCTTTTATTGCTTCTTTCTTGGGCTTATTGAAGCCACCTTTTTCCCAGTTGTAAATTCACTTTCTGGCAGATGACAGGAGTTTTCCTGGCGTGCATTCAGGAGGTCAGAACTTTCTGTTTTTTTCTAATTTCTGTGAAAAGAGTAAATAATTTTAGGGTATAGATTTGGGAATAATTTCTTAGATATCTTTTTTTAAATTTATTTTTGTGTGTGTGTGTGTGTATGACAGGCAGTATTGCTATTTCTATCCAGTTCTACTTTTGGGTGTTTTAGTTGATGACAAGGTGTTAACTTGGACGGATAAAATTAAGTATGTATTTAAGTGCATTGTTGGATTAGAAGCCTCCGTCAACTGCTAAAAGTAGATTCTGCTGGCTTTGTTAGGAAAAATTACTAGAAAATATAACCCCGTGTTTTTTTCAGTTAAAAATTATGTAAGTGTGTTAACAAGCACAGTTTGGTTCTTTTCTTTCTATTGCAATATTGTTGTTAAGAGGGAGAAATGGTCAAATTTACAATCTGGAGACTAAAGCCTTTTAAGTACAATAACTGAACCCTCCAAACTCCAGGCTGATTTTATTAAAGGACTGTAGCAAGATGTAAAAATCAACACATTAAACTATTGTAGTTTCTGGTGGAAAAAATTATATTTAGTTGATATGCAGCCAGAGTTTTGTTCTGGTTTGCATTATACTATTTTAGTGAAAGCAAGAGCATATCATCAGAACCAGGTAATACTTTCTTACTTAATCTGTAGGCACAGCTCTGCCTTGTTAAGTTCCTACCCATGAAAAATTCAGAGCACCATTTCAGTATTGTGTGTTTCTTGGTAAGTATACACTGTCACATTCTCACAGCTGCAAGGAGATCCTCCTGAACAGACTGCATATAAATAGCACAAAATACCTCTTATCCTGCTCAGAGTTGCACACATCAAAAAGAGAGACTAGGGGAGTTCAAGAATGGAGAGATATTCAACATGTGTTCACATTATTTGGTATATAAGAAAATAGTGTGAGACAGAAATACAAGTACAGAATTAGAGGTGGTGAGACACTGGAGCAGGTTGCCCAGAGAAGCTGTGGATGCCCCATCCTTGGACATGTTCAATGCCAGGTTGAATGGGGCTAGAGCAACCTGGTCTAGTGGGAGGTGTCTAGAGGGTTTGGTCTAGATGATCTTTAAGGTCCTTTCCAACTCTAACCGTTCTATGATTCTACAGCATGTGGGACTAAGCAAGCAGGAATTCTAGCAAGAAGAAAACCTAAGCTTCACATCCTAAGTACTATTTAGAGAGAGAAGTTGATTATGCACAGACTGTATGGAAGAAACTGCAATGAAAAGTCAGAAGAGCGAGCCATCAAGTCAGGAGAATAAATGTGTGGGTTGCAGTTTCCACAGTCAACCAAGTCATTGCTAAGTGGCAGCTGCCAGTCCACAGAGCCTGCAGGACATTTTCTCTCTGTCTAGCAGAAAGCCCAAGCATAATGCTGGACATCACTTACTGTATTGTTGTAGAGAAAGCTGAGGTAGATTGTTGTAGCTGCATATAACACTGATCTAAAAAGCACTTTTTAAAAAAAGAAGTTGTCTCTGAAACTGGTGCTATCCATCTAAAAATTGCCATTACACCTCCTCTTGTTCATCATGTGTTTATGACAGTCTGTTTAAGAAGCCACAACCATTTACTCAGGGGTTTTGCACTGTTAGGGTCATTAAACATTTTCAAAACAGGTTTGGGGATCTGGAGGGAAAGCAAGCCAGAGTAGTGTTTTCTCTGGTACTTGTTCTACACACTGAACTCAAAATGAATGTGCAATTCCATGTTTTGCAGCTTACTCATTACTAAGGGTTGCAATGATTCAATAAAAGAAACTCAGCTAATGTGTGTGCCATTGGTTCTAACTGACAAATGACACTGCTGAAGCCAAAATTAAAGTACGTGGAATTTTTGGCTCCTTTTCCAATAGAAAGGAAAAGGAATTGCTTTTGATTTTTGCTTCTCAACACTTCTGAGAATGAGAGAAAAAAAAAAGTAGAATCATAAATTTGAAGCCTTCTTTTCATTAAAGGTCGTTTTTTCTTGAATGAAAAATTTCAGCTGCTTATGACTTTATGGCTTAAAAAAACTGATCTGACTTGTTTCATACATCCTTTGGAATAGATGTAACATGTAATTTTTTGAGAAAACAGAAAACTCGCATCTCATAGCATTTAAAAATATTTCAGAGTTGCATCCACACTTGGATGCAAATGTTTATTAGACAATTAGAATAACTTTATTGAGATTCTTTAGCTGTGTTGACACTAAAGAGGAAAAATACTCAGAATATGAAGATCTGTTTGTGAGTAATATTCAAAGTCTTTTTTAATAAAATAATCTCAGAATACATATGCAGCTGAGCCTGTTCAACCAATAATGTTACAGGAAACTTCAGGGAAAAACCCTGTATAGCTGGCTGTCTCTGGCATGCACCTGAGATCATCCAAAGATGGTTCTCTGGGGAAATCTGTTACTGGGGAAGATGTAATTGAAATACTGCAACATGTGTGGATTGGCCACAAGCAGGTCTTGCGGAGGATAATCCAGGGATGGTGTCTATTTGCAGAATGGTACAGTGGTACATGAAAGCAACGTGTTCAGTGACATGTTTTAAGGTAAGAATATTTTGTGTTGGAAGATTTGGTTAGGGCTTGTAATTGGAATTTGGCAATGCTGTGTTACACCTGTGCGAGCAACAATGGATCTAGCTCTTTGAGTGAATCGGTTCACACATAAAACAGGAACTTGTTTAAGCTTCCACTAAAATGAACCTTTTTCTAACCTTTATGCTGTATAAAACTGGTTTTCTTTCTTTTCAGGATCTGTTATTTCTGTTTCTAAAGAAGGTCAGAAATCTAAATGATTCTGTAGCTTGAGAAAGGAAAATTTCTGGGCATATTTCTAATGCATAAACACACAAGCAAAGGACATGGTGGAAAGCTTGCAAGGAAGGTCACTCGTGATTCCATACAGTTTTACATTCTCAGGATGATTACATACTTTGGACAAGGTTAACATAGACATCATAAGTCATCTGAGTTGTTATTCAAGCTGAAACTCTGACTATTTGTGTTGGTTTTTTTTTCATCATCAGATCTGTTCTTCGTGAAGTTTCCAACCCCATTAATTACAGCCAGACATTTGGTTTTTTGCATAACACTTGATATAATGAGACATAATCCCCATCTGGGCACTTGTGAAGAGTAATTGCACATTTGCAAGATACTGCAAGATTTATAGTAGCATCTCCTAATATCTTGCAATATGAATAACTCTATCTTACTGTGAGAGGTATATTGGCACAATCACACAATATGGTAAAGTTTTGCAGAATATCTTATGTTATCTCCCAAGAAAACTATGAAATTATTGCCTGTCACTTTTGTGTGTTTATTGGTGATTATTCTGCAAGGCTGTATTTCAAATCTACTGCTTGCGAACATGAACAAATCCAGACTAAACAGGATACAGTTAGAGATGAAATATTGTATTTGCTGAGATATCAGCATAGAGACCTCAGCAATTTTTTAAATGGGAAAATTGAATTATGGGTGCCAAGGGCTGAGAAGTCAGAAGTAAATGCAGTAATATAACCTACATTTTGAGATGAAAAATGGTTGTGATGAGGATAATGATCCTTCAGAATTTGAAAATTATGCATCTTTCTGAAAATATGAGAAGAGTTTTCCTCTCCATTCCCACTTACATCTTTGCCAGAAGTTGAGGCTTTGTGGAGCTACCAGGAATCCAATATGCCCATAGACGTCTTTTACTTAGTTAGAGCAGACTGCTACCATCTGCGTCCAAAGTCCTTTAGCAACCTGTGCCTAAACAGTCTTCAGTGCATATTCCCATCATCATCACAGCCACCACCGTCCATCCATCGGGTTAAAAAGAACCTGTCAGCCATGTCACACCTTCTACAGCTTCTTATTAGCAGAGGGAAAATTGCATCCATTGAAACTCAAACCCTATAAGGTACCTAGTGACTCTGGAAAACTAATTCAGCCCCACTACATAATCTGACTACATCACAAACAGCACTGAGGGCAGCCAGTGTCTCTAGATGGTAGCAAGGTTTTTAAAAAAGCACAACTAGCTCATGCCGAAGGGTGTTACATGTTTTTATTGTCCATGTCAAAATCATACTCCGTCTTCATACTCAGTAATTGGGCACCAGCCTCTTTATTTAATATTGCACTTGCCCTGTTTGCTCCAGAAAGCCCGGTGAGATAAGGAAAGGTTAGTTGCAACACACACTCCCTCCCCTCTGACTTGTGGACCACAGCTCTTCCTCCAGCATCTCTTGCTGCAGCTTTAGGAGGATCTGCTGCCCTTTTCCCACCACTTCCACTCAGAGATGCAATTGTACTTGAGAAGAATTTTGAAGTTTTCACAGCTTACTTATTAGGGAAAAGAAGTGATCTAGTAGAATGAGAAAACTCATACATGCTGTAGTACAACTGTAAATAACTGCACTTAAAATGAAATAAAGGTATCTTGGGACAAGTATGCCAGCTTCCAGGAGAAGATGGGATTTTTTTCATGGCAGACTTATCACTAGTTTCCTAAATGAGGCTAGATAAACAGAATAAACTCTTTCATGTGGTTGCTGTGACTAAAGCAAGGTCCTCAAGTTGGCAGCATATCGTGGGGGAGATTCAAAGTGGAAATGGGAGCTGGATTCTTTCTTTCTTTCAGAGAATCCTGCTGCTATTTGTACATAGTCTATCTTGGTGACTGGCATATGCTGGAATACACGGCATCTGTGGGCTTGGAAATCTCATGGCAGTAATCAGGAGTGCACTGGTCCTTATGGCAGGCATCAAATGGGCTACTGCCAGGTCTTTGAACTACAAAAATAAATAGAGAATAGAACTGCATTGTATTGGCAAAGCCTGAGGCCCAGTCATCTGTCTTGAAGCATGCTCTGGTAAGAGTGTTTAACTTGGATTTTATCCATCACATGTGGTAGCTGCAAGAGTGGAAGAACAGAACAATGTTAGACAGTACATTTAATAGTGTTGGCTTAGCAGTCCTCAGGAAACTGTTACTCCCATTTTCTCTCCAAGGACTCCAAGCTCTACCCTTTGCTGAGCTTCTGTGTGAGTAGATGTGTGTATATGTCAGATAGTGCAGTTTTATCCCTGGTCCTACAAGGAACCCATGTGCACGTGCATCCCCTGGAGGAAGAGCTCCATGTGCATTTCTTTAATGTGCTTGTGTCTAGGATAGAACTTGGGTGCAGTTTAATTGCCATTTTTGACAGCTCTGACTTCTGGGGTGCTTTGGGTGAACTGCTCTGCCCAAGAGGACTCAGGAGGCAGAGGAGTGGCGCGTTTGTTGGTTCTGGCTGAAACACACTGTTTTCCTCTGCTTTTTTGTGGGCAGTCTGTGCAACAAACTACAACCCCCTCTTTCCTTGGCCAGTTATGTTTTTACACCAAAAGGGAATGTCCCACCAGCCCCTCTGTGTGTCATATACCTACATACCTGATCATTAAAACCATGTGTGTGTGTGTGTGCAGGGTGTTTTCCTAGAAAGGTGCACCACACTTTTCATATATTAATATGTTTTTATGGCTGCATGAATTTGTTATGGATTATCAGACAGGGTTTTGGAATAAAGAAAAAACGAGTATGAAAATTTTCCAACGAAACAATACTGCAGCCTTTATGTCTTACATTCTTAATTCTTCAGTAGAAGTTTTTTGGGTTCTTTTTGAGGCATTTATTTGATTGTTATTGGTGAAAGAAGGGAGAAGAGAACTTAGGAAAAGATGAATTCCCTAGTATAATCCATTTGATTTGTGTCACTTTGGGAATGCAAAACAGCTATGAACTCAGTTCCTGACTATTCCAAGTTATCAGAATGGCACAAATCACTGGAAATACTGCTTTGCATTCTGAATTACTGGAAAGTAATTCAGAGTAATTTTCTCCAAATTGGGGGTATGTTTGCAGCATTTTTTAAAATGATCAGACAAAGTTCTGAAATGGAAAGATATGTTGGAGTGAAAATTTTGTGAATTCTCAAGTGAACACTTTATCAAATGAAAGATATTCTATTTAACTTTAAAGCAGTGACATTTTGTTTATCATAAAAATTCGTTTGTTGAGAATTTGCTGGCTCCGTTACTGTCCAGAAGCAATGTGGGAAATATCTGAGAGACACACTGTGTAGTGTGTGAATATGAGACAAACCTCTCCTTTTGGCCCAGTCTGCAATGGTAGCCAAGCCAGTGGCCATCCATGGAAAAGTGTCAGAAGCAGCCGCTGCCAGGGTCTTCCCAGGCTTTCTCCCGAGGAACGACACAGCAGCATGCACATAGTTTCAGAATGCCAATTAAAAAATAAAAAGGAGGATATTGTAGGCCTTGTTGTAACAAATTAGGGAGAAGAGGGATATTTTGTGATTTTGCTTGCTCGGCATAGTGTCTGATCACTGAAGAAAATAAGTGATTCATAGTGTGGTAAAAAAAATTGACTACAAAATGAGTGCTGGTTGTTTTGTTTTATTTTTTTTTTTTTTTTTTGTGAATGCCCGAGATTGTGTCATTCCACTTTTTTTTATTTTTTTTTTTTTTTTTGGTGAATGCCAGAGATTGTGTCATTCCACTTATTTTTATCAGAGAGCTTTAAGTAGTAGTAACTTTGTCTTTATTCAGCTCCATCATGTTAGAGAGAGATTATTTTCATCTGACATAGCTGATGCTTTCTATTTCATGTTTGCAATAATGGTTCACTGGGCAAGGTTTTTGCATTTAGATTAAAGGCATGTTGATCACTTCCAATTAAGGTAACATTTACCTAAATACTCATGTGAGCATTTAGGTAACTCACCCTTATTTATGGTCCAGATGCTCATTATCCTGCTGTGCTTTGTTTCTTTTCTATAGTTTTCCTCTGAAGTACAATGGTAATAGAAACATAAAAAAAACCCCAAAAATAAAAACAAAAACCCACATAAGAAAAGCTATATTTTTGTGATTTCTCTCTTAACTGAAATCAGGAAGTACTAAAACATCACAGATATGAGGTAGTGGTGGAAAGCCTGATTCCTAGAATGAATCACTGTAGATGTGCATGACTGAACAGAGTAACTTTTGGGCTTTAAACTGCAATGCAGTTTGAATCTTCAGTCATTCAACCCTTATACATATAGAAAAACTACATGAAGACTGTGGGCTATGAGGCAAAATACTTGTTCTCTGAACTTCTGTTACTGGCAGGGGATATTTTTCTTTTTTCTTATTTTCTTTATATATAACTGGAACAAATGTCATCTTCTTGGTTGAGTATAAAGCGAGTTAACAGAAGACAGGAACCTTCAACATTAGGCCCGCAAACAGACCTTGAATGATTGAGCTATGCAAATCCTTCAAGGGGTAGACTTACATGGTTGTTACAATGCATAGCTTCATTTCTGGTAATTTTCAATGATATTTAAATGGTGGAACTCAATCTATGTGGTACCAGGCTGGTGGGTTACTGCTAAAATGCTCTGACATTCTTCCTTCTTTTTTCTGAGACTTAGAAAGAACTGCCTCAGAGCAGTCTAGTGGAAAGGACCTTGGTTTTGAAAGGCCTTGTAACAGAAAGACCCCAGGGCTGTCAATGTTTCTCATTTTTCAATAAATGGTTTTCAGAAAAGCTTTTTTTTTTAATATATATATTTATTTTTTTCCCCCTCAGACTCCATCAAATACTTTGTTGTCTTTATAAAATCCTGAAAAATATTTCTGAACTGAAAATTTTAAAATTCCTTCTAAAATTTATGATTTACAGATATAATCCATCTCCATTGTTTTGATTTGCACACTATGTTTTGTTTTAAAATTCTTTACCCTAGAAAACTTAAGACAGTGAGGATTTTTTATTGTACTCCTTTCAGATACTGGAAGGCTGCTATAAGGTCTCCCCAGAGTCTTCTCATTTGCAGGCTGAATGATTCCAGCTCTCTCAGCCCATCCTCATAGGAGCAGTGCTCCAGCCCTCTGATCATCTTTGTGGTCCTCCACTGCACCTGTTCCAACAGGTCCATGTTCTTCCTGTGCTGAGGACTCCAAAGCTGGACACAGTATTCCGGGTGGGGTCTGACGAGAGCAAAGTAGAGGGGTAGAGG
>VZRU01003004.1:48099-156112 GCA_013398155.1 Pedionomus torquatus
TTTTTTTTTCCTGATGAATGAATGCCACTGACATGATTTGTTTCAGAGATTCCGATATCATATTGAGATGAATCTTGCTGGGGAGCTGTACATGTAGCCAGTTAACCTATGGACAAATTATCCAGGGGGGCAGTATTTCTAAGTTGAAGTGTCTATATCTTCAGACTTGCAAACGTAGGTCCCTTTTCAAACCATTTGAGAAATATCTACTCACAGTTAACATATCTCCCCAAGCCAGGCTTCCCAGGACTTCTGACTGGGTTTAGTGTGCTAGTTAGTGGATAAATCATCAAAATACTGTGGTTACCCTTGCTGATGGTCTGTTAGTCGTTCATGGGAAGACGGCTAGTTGTCTCTAATGCTATTTTTCCTTCTTATTGACAGTTATATAAAGGACATATTAAAGGAATGACATGAAATAATACCTTTTACTACTTTCCCAAGCAGATGATTACTTATGCCTGCCATAAAAATGCAAGTCAAAAGCAAACTTGAGAGGAAGATGTCAGCTGTGGCAGCAGATAAAGAACAGGTAGATTCAACTACCTGTTGAATCTACAACAGTCAGACATCTTTAACAGTTTGCATCTGTGCAAGCAAAAGGGAATTTTAGGAAGCTTTTCTTATTAAATATACTTTTGACTATGAAAGCATGAGGCCTCATTAGCTTTTCTTTATTAAGAAAATCAATGGATAAATCAGAAAAGTTAAAAAGTCCTTCAAATTGACATCCATTTTGCCTCAAAAATGTGTACATAGTATTATTTTAGTTTTATAGTATTATTATAATATATATATANGTTTGATCCCTATTATTGTTCCTAATAGCATTTTTAGCTCCTGTCAGAGCTATAAGGAGATGTGCAGAACAATGCAAAAAGGAATATTCTTTAAGTTTTCCTGTATCTCCAAATTCATATGTGGCTCCCTTATTCTTGATGTTCCTCTGATTATGTTAGGAAACAAACTTCTGTGTCTGTGCTGTTCCCACCCCCCGACCCTCCCCCTCCAATCAAGGAAGAGTTCTATGTCTAGAATATACACAGAGTACTGTAACTGGACAAAATATTTGTAGTGAAATAAGAAATTCACACAAATTCATTGCTATTTGTGTTTTGGATTTGATCTTCAAATTCCCTCCATATTCTGTGAAGCACTCAAATTTCAAACAGGACATTTTTCCCAATTAACTGAATTTCACAGAACTGATAAGATGCCTAACATATTCCTATCTACCTACTTGCTTACTGAAATTTATGGTTTTAAATTGCTAAAGAAATTTTCCCAAGAATTACTTCTGCAAGGTAGAAAAGAATCTTCTAAATTAAAGCGGATGAAATGATAAAGAGGTAGAATCTTAATTTTAAACCACTTTTTGAAATAATTAGAAGACATCTTTTGAAGTTCAACCCAAGGTCTGCCCTCTGTTTCATTTCACCTGATTTTAGCCAGAGAATTCACCTGGGTTGTGACAGCTGGGAGTCTATGAGGTGGAAAGATACAGGAGTCTCTAAAAGGCCATGAAGTGTAAATTGCCTGAATCACCTTAAAAAGGTGCTTACAGTGCTTTGTCTTCCAATGTTGGTGCCTACACTGATGTGAGAGCAATGAAAGATAAAATCTTTGCAAACCTTGCCTCATCTTATGCAAAAATGGGGCCATCACCCCAGAATGATTTCTTGTCATGGGATTACCAAAGTGTAGTACCTGTAGATGCAAAAGACAGTTGAAACTATCATTAAAAATCATATGACAAAATATCAGCTCCATACAACTGTCCTATTCAGCCTTTTCTTCAGTTTCTTCATTCAGCAATTGAGGAGTATCCTGAGAACCTGTCTAAGTTTCAAAGTAATATTAATGTTACAGACCACAATGAGCTCTGCTTATAACCAAATAATTAGAAGATTAAACTAAGAATCTCAGCAGCACTTCATTAAGAAAGGCCTAATGCAAAGAATGGGTTTTTTAGAATGGCTGTGATAAAACCATATTATATATATAAATATTTGTCTTGATTTGAAGAGTAGAAAGAACACAGTAATGTTGCATGTTTGGGAAATAATTGCATTTATTTAGAATGCAACTTTTAGGCAGATACTACTAAAAATCTCATTCTTTTGGTTGTGAATATTATCCTTCGTTCTGGGAAGGATGAGCTAGAAGCTCTTGCTTTTTCACATTGACCTTTAGGTGTTACCTTAATTGTCATCATTTCACATCTTATTTAAAAAGAAGAGAAACTTATAACGATAAATAAGTAGGATTTATTCTGTATCCCTTTTTAAAGGAAACATACAACTTGAATTGTGTACCTCAGGCACTTGCTTTCCTTATTTCTTTTCTCTGCCAATGTTCTTTTCGATTGCTTGAATGCCATATGGTATTATGGCCGTTTTATCTTTTATATGACTATCACCTGCAGGCAGTTGCATCTGAGCTCCTGATCCCTGACCACAGATTCTCCTAAACCTCTGTGAAGCATCAAAAAGATTTAAGAAAAGGCCAAAGAAATGAATGATTTTTTGTTGTTGTTAAAGGATCTTGGCTGACTGTCCACATTATCACTGCACTCATAAATGAAAAATTTAATTATTGGGTTTTGTCTAGTCTCTTGGTCTAGTGCTCCTTATACAGTAATAAATGTCCCCTGGCTCAGACCACCGTGGTAGGTTTTCGATTGGAGATCATTGATTCCAGCAACACTCTCAGGTTTGATAATCTCAGTTTAGCTGTAGACATTTTCTTTATTCTGTTATACCCAGCAGCACATACTGTACCGTTGTGCTTTTCAAGTTGAACTTGACATGAACTCAGGGGTGATATCCTGCTTCTTCAGGGTGGAATTCTATTTGAAATAGTGAAATTGTAGTAAATGTGAATTATTAACCATGTTGGGACTTCCAAAGCTAATGTTGATTATTTTTTTTTTTTAATTTCCTGCATTCTTTAATCATTAATGAAAGAGGATGCAAGCTCTATGAACATTATGATTTGTTTTGACACTGTAACATTGAGTCATTTTTGTTAACCACCTGTCAACTTTGAACCATTGAGCAGGAGTTGTTGTCCATCAGGTTGGAGTGGTATCTTAGCAATGCTAGTTTTACTAAAAATATCTGAGAATAGTGAAATCACAACAGTGTTTAATTATCTCATGCCAGGTGTATCCAGTTCTGAGTTCCAAATTCTTGCTCCATTGCTCAACTTCAAGTGTGATTTGGCCATGTCTTGATCAGAGATGTCCCTCACCTCCCTGGGGCTGTTCTCTGGCATCCTTGCTCTGCTGTTTTAGTGGTCAAAGGATCAAAGTCCATACAACTGCACCTCTCTGTAACTCCCGGACACGATGGGCTTATATTTGGGCCCATCTTTTACTGAAAACAACCCCCATGAGAGATGTTTTGAAACATAATGACTAACAAGTACAGGCAATTTTGGATGACTGTTGAAAGTATTAGCTAGAGCTGCCTGTCATGCTCACACTGCTGTTTGAATTGTTTGTCTGTTTCTTCCATAAGGTAGTGCATGCCATTTTAAGGTGTGCCTTCATTCCATTTGTTTTGCCTCAAAATATTTGCTTTAAAATGCATTAGGAACTGCAGTGATTCACAATCTGCATGTCTCACAGCTCAGACACCTGTGTGGTGGGATCGGGATGGAGTTTGTATTTGCTGGGTTGCTTCTTGGTGCTGCTGTTGCTTTGCTTGCCTCCTCACCACCCAATCCTTCTTTGAGAATTGTCATTTTAAGATGTCTGGATGTCCTGAAGATGATTGCACTAAAGGGAAAATTTGATGTTAATGAAAAATATGCTTTTAAAATATTTTCCTGTTGTATTTAATGTTGGAAGGCCTAGTGCTGGAGTAAAAATGAAAATAGATATATTACTCCTACCCTAATCCTTCCATATATTACAAGGATTCTGTTGCTTTTTCCACTTGTTCTTTATAAAACTATCATAGCAAGGTACCACAATAAAACACTCTCCAGCTCACAATAATCTCTTTCTTGGTATTATTTAAGATTTTCTCTGATATGCTGAATTTTGACAAGAATATAACTGGATAATACCGGTGACATTTCATTTTTTATTTTCTAAAAGAAGCACAAGAGAAGGGAGGCCAGATAATTGTTTTATCTTATGTATTGAAAAAACATTTGTTTTTAAATGAGAAGCTCTCTTGTGTGACTTTCTGCTGTGTATTATCAGAAGCACTGAAGCATTTCCTTCTCTATTTCTTTTTCAAAGCATACTTGTTTTCTTGTTTAGATCATTCTTAGAATGGCTGATCTGAGATTCATCTTGGCTGGTATTATTCCAGTTTTAATGCTATATGTCAAGGCAAGGGTCTCAGCTTGAGTGTTATGAACCCTTGAGCATGTCCTTGGCAAACCAGGTATTTCAAGAAACCAAAGCACTGTCACGCTGAGCAGTTTTGTGTAGTTAATGACAATTCTTTCTTTACTACCTCTTCTGAACCTTCACCAGACACCAAATATAAATAAGGTTCTTAACTGAAGTTTATAATGTGGTGGTGACCAGAGATAAGAGAGGTGGCTTTCTGAGTCCATCTTGTGTGTGCCTGGTGATCTGTATGCAAACTGAAGTGCATACTTAAACGGAAAAGACTTCACAAAACTTGTGTTACTTATTCCACAAAGCAATAAAAAAAATCTCCAAAGTTTTTCTTCGTCTGATTTAATGGGACAGTATCCTGACAATTTCCGTGATATGGCACTGTTTTCTCTGGAGAAATACAAACCCACTGGTATTTTCTTTTTCAAAGCATGCTTGCTACAAGGCAGGAAAACCTGCTCCCCGTTCCAATTACTTGTCATAATTTTAAGTAGCTTGATTCCAAATATTGTGGGGGAAAACATCTTTTCCATCCTAAAATTTCTAAAATTTGAGCTTGTAAAATGGCTGAAGTCTTTATTTCAATGTAAAGAACAAACTGTCTACACAAACTTCAGCCCACAAAAGTTCCTCCAGAAAATAACAGGAAATACACAACAAAGCATACTATAATGTAATAATCTAAGATTAGATTGGACTACACCTTTTGTAACAGCCTCATGGAATTAAAGTTAATGGCTGAGAGCATTCACGGCACATAGACAGGATAGCGTTAACGCGTCTGTGTAAGCAATACTGTACATCTATCTGTCTGGATATATGATCATGAGCTGAAGATTGTTTATTGTCAAAGGCTGAGTGGCTAATAAATGCTGGCAATGGCTTAGATTCACTGGAATGCTGCACAGCTGCAGCATTAGTCAGACTTTCCCTTTTCTGAATTCTGTAATCCCTTCAATATTGCATTAAATATGTTTTCAATATTTATCTGGATCAAAATGTGCTGAATATTGCAACTGTTTAATTCTGATGTTTGTCACGTAGGAAATCTGTGTTAAGGCAGAAGGTAACAATGCTTTTATTGCTAAAACCTGAGGTGGCAACTTGCACTGTTTGCTAGTTCAGAGCCTTGTGCTTGGGCTATTTACAGCACATGGTAAGCCTTTGCGATCGCTCTGAGGTGGAGGCATGTCAGAATTTCTGAAGCCAAGTTTCAGGCCTTAGTGCTTGGCTGAACTCACTGAACTGACCCGTCACCCTACACAAGAATCACAGTTCCTATAGATTTTAGTGTCAGTTTAGCGGGTGGATTTTGGATTTGTTATACTTCATAGTCCAAATAGTTGACAAGCCAGGAGTTGGAGTGGTTTATTAATATGTCACTATTTTTTATTAGTTTTCTTAAATGATCAGCCAGTCTATTGTTAGCTGATCTATTGTCTCCCTCCCAACTTTTTTTTAAACCATTTTTGTCTATGAACCAGATTATTTGGATAACAGTGATTGCAATTAATGATGTGGGAGCAGGGAAATGTGCTCCCCTTATGTTGTGGGTTCAGAATTAAGACAGGGAATCCAAACACATGCAATTCAAGTTAACCACATGGTCTAATGCAGTCCTGTTGATGCTTAGGCTCACTGTGTCCATGTGTTTCCATCAGCAAGTACTTTTCCAGCTGCTGTTGAAAAAAGGAAAGCACACCAAATGGAATGGATTGTAGGCACTGAAGATAACCCATTGCTGCTTGGGATAATTGCTTTAGACATTAGCCTGACCTGGAAACAAGTGGGCTGTAGGCATTAGGAATAGTGAAGGTCATTAAAAAATCATATTCAAAATCAAAGTATTTTTCTTACTTTTTTGCCCAGATGTATTAGTAATAGCTTGATCAGACTTAAGCAAAAAACCTATTGAATCCATTAGCTGTAGGTCGCTGATTCAAGCAGATTAACAGTAGCAGAAATATACATTAAGTGAAGGATGAATTATGGGTGTCTAACTACTTCTAGTGTTCGCCTTGCAGTTAAAGCTAATTTCAGTCACTTATTGGCAGCCACACTGGCACCAACAGCTGAGTGGGTCATGGAGACTAAACCATGCATTCATCCTGAAGTGGTCCCTTAAGGAAGAAGTGGGAGATGTTGGGGAAGCTTGAATGAAAGTTGCTCCCATTCTATGGAAACAGAAAGCTTTAGGAACCAGAACTGTTGACACCACCTAGGGAGCAAAAAAAAACCCCACACTTGACTGAACTGTTGGAAGCATACATTGAAAACAAGGAGCCTAGCATTAAGTTGAAATGACTACATAATAATATGGAGCATAAACTTGCATTGCTTTGTCACGTTATCTCTTTATGATAAAGCCTTTTCATCTTGTCTCTAGTGATTCATTGGCAAAACATTTTAAGTGTTTCAAATAATCAGAAGCATAGAATGCTAGTTTCTTTGTTCAAGAAGAAACTCACTAAAGAATGAAAAGGTCATAAACCTTGCTCTCTCTGAGTTTGGATTTCAGCTTTCCAGTATTTTCAAGTATACAAAGCAGTTTCTCATCCCATGCCACTTTACAAAACACTGATAGCCGGTATATCTTGCCCATCCAGCCTGTGATACAATGTGTCAGATTTGATCTTTATACTCAGAACAATGATTTATCTTGTAATAATAGCTCAAAAAGAAATGAACCCCATCACATTATGGACACCACATATTCTTTCAAAGGAGAATGACAGCTATAGAAGTTCTGCTCTTGATAGTAAAAGTGTATAGATATTTTATTATATTACTGAGTTGGAAGTCATGGCACAATCAGTTTAGCACTTTTCCTATCTTACACAATGCATATCAGGTTTTTTATGGTATGTGGTTTCTTTATTTTTCCGAGACTGGTGTCAAGAAATGCAATGAGAAATCCAGGGAATGGTGAATAGAGAGAAGTCCAAATGATGGAGGACTGACAGCTGAGAAAGTCTACATGTGTTGGCAACTTATCATCACTATAGCATGGAATGCTGCTTGTAAAGATTCATCAGGAGCAGTGGCAACTGGAAAGCTGAGAAATGGACCATAATTATAAAAGTAAGGTATGTAGAAACATTGAGTAATATGGGTATTCCCCTCTGCCTTGGCAGATCACTAGTGTTGTCGTCACAATTACAGCTAAGTGAGCAACTTTTACATCACTGTCCCCTCTAGTAACGTCACAGCCCCCAGTCCACATGGCCTATTTTGCTGCCATGTCACATTTATTTAATTGGTTTTCCACTATCACACCACAGCTGCTTTTGATATTGCCCAATCAACATTTTTCTCACTCAGCAAACATGTTTCGCATTATGTTCTCCACAGATCAACAGGCATTCATTTTTCTATCAGATGAAACTTTCAGCCCTTAGTCTCAAGTGCTGTAAGCTCCTTTCTCTCAGTTCTTCTCATTTTCTGGCTGCATAATATTTTTCCAATCAAATGTTGCTTCCGGCCTTTATTCAGAAGCTACCACTTGCAAATCACTGTGAGATATGTGCAATGAAGTTTAGGCTACTACTAAGTATTGTAGCTTTCCTTAAGACATCTCTTCCCCTTCCCATACACAAGTTTGTGTGTTAACAGTAATCATTCTCATTTCCTTTCGGTCATGGGGACACTGACCTCCGCTGGGATTTACAGTCCTCATTTCAAACGGCCTGTTTTGCCTGTTTTATTTGGCCCGATGTGCTGTTTTTCCATCTATGCCACTATTGTATGTCTCTGTCAGCACCTATCGACTGTGGGTGAGGGTGGCAATAGGCAAGGGGTGGGTGGGAGGCTTCCTTGCCCTGTCCCAGTGCTCAGTCGCCACCCCAGCCTGGCCATGTAGGTTCCCTTGGGAGACTATCAAACAACATGTTTGGGCAGATCGTGTCTCATGGCTTTGACCTTAGCTGAGGAGGCCACCAATTATTTACTTATGGAAAAATATTACGCAAGAGTAACATGAGGAATTATGCAATACACAAGTGCTAGTTTTCAAAGATATGTATCTGCAATTTTTTTGTACAGTTTGGGGCCACTTTAGCAGAATCACGAATTGACTGGTCTGCATCTGGTTTGTATCTAGAAAGACCTTTTCACGAATAAGCACAAGACTGAAAATAACATTGAAGATCTAATCTACTTACACTCACAAAGCCTCAGCTTCAACATGGGTACCCTGGAACTCAAAGGATGAAGCAATTTTGTCAAGTTTTAATGCAGAATGATTTTATATTTACATTATTAGAAGTGGAGTTTAAGGCCAAGAATGTGTATAGCCAGACATTGTTTGGGGGCTTGAAAACATAATTTTGTGTTTATTTTTCTGTCTGGAAAGTAGTTGCTAAACCCCAACAATCATCACATAGTCTGGCTGTTGGGCTTTTAATGGTAGCTGTTCTTATTACCGATCTGGATCTTCAATAACTAAATTCAAGTTACAATTAAGAAAAAACAGAGGACACCTAATAGCAAAAAGGAGGTTCTGTGAAAATAAAACCACTAGGGTTAGGTACCTCCTTGTAGATTTGTTTTTGTCGTGTATTATTTCTGTGATTGGAAGTCTTGTTTCTCAAAAATAGAAGCAACAGATTTGTCTTTTATGGTCACTGTAATCGATAATATAGTCCTTCAACTATTATTCTTTTTTTTTTTCTGTGAGGCCAGTCAGAAATTAAATGCAGTTCTCTTGCAGTCCACCTGCTTTATTTAAACCACAGATTGCAATTTTGTTCTTTTCCTTTACCACTGCTGCACAGTCCTCAAAACCATCTCTTCCCGACTGGGTATGAGAAGGAAATCATGGCTACTTGCTGCCGGGCTTAAGCAGAGCTCTTTAATAGGAAAACTACTTTTTACTTAGGAGAATAACATCATGTGGCAGGGCTATGGCAACAATAACACCTCTACTGCCAGAAAACAGTTACCCTGGGTGGCTCAGATGGCCCCAAATATTTAAGAGCATTTTTCTTATACTGTAAATTCCCTGAGGTACGTTATTTTCTACTGAGAGCTAATAACTACCCTGTCTGTAAAGCAACTGGTCTTAAGTTTATTAGCTTGCAAGACAGAAAAATAACAGACACATATCGCTGACATTTAACAAAGATATCTTTCATGGGTTTCTGTATTTTTTCATATGCACCACACGTTTCTCTTTAGTTAGAAAAACACATTTTGAACCACATTCTGTGTAACTTCTTATGAAGCAAAGCACATATTCCAAAAAGTCCTTAATGCTTCACCAAATCCTGAGTCCCTTTTCAGAAAGTTCTGAAGGTTTTTGCAAAAGAAATAACATGTCAACTTCCATAGTGAAAGCTGTTTCACCCTTGCTGTGGCAGCCATACTATTTTCGTTGGCATCATGGGAGAACATCACCCTATTCCTGTACTAAAGTGGATATGATTGCGCAAACGACTTCAAGTGAAAGTGACTTCTTCAGATAGTATATATCTCTATTCACACTTCTTTAAAAGATAGTATTAGTTTATTGCTTTTGAGTGGAGGTGTGGATCACAAGAAGATTGTGCATGTGATCATTGTAGTGCAGATGCTATATATTTTGGTGTTTGAATAGAAGGGCTTTCCTCTAGGTGGGTATTTCTCGTGGGTAGGTGATAGGTCTTGTTCTGGAAGGAGTCCACTTTCAGATAATATTTTTAGTCAGAGTGTAGTGAGACTGTAAAGAGATACAAGCCACCCTTGGCTCCTGTATTTTTGCTAGGCAAACCTGTAAACATTGACCTACGGCACAGAGCACATTATCACTGGTTCGCTCTACAGTGACCGACTCCTCTTGAAATAACAGCAACTCATGTGTGAACTTGCCAACATCACAATAAACAGCAGGTACAAGGGGAAAAAATGGTGACATGTTTAGTAAAATTATTTCTGGCCTCTGCCATTTTTGAAATGTGAATTTTGGTATGCAAGGAAAAATTTCAAAAGTGGCTCAACTTTTGAGTTGAACCATGTAGAACTTCAAAAGCTGAAGCTGAATGTTGTGAAAGTGCTCCTCGAGGGCCTGGGACTCTACTGAAGTCATAGCAAAAGTTTTGTTAGCTTAAATGAGAACAGGAACAAGTCTGTGATTACTGTTTTTTAAAGCCCATGAAGAAGTCCAAATACCGGTTGTCCTGAAGTTCAAAGGAGAACAATACTTGTATGTCCTGGAATGTCAATAATAATAGCAGGCACTGCAGTCCCAAACTCTCAGTAACATGGAAAGCAGAGGAAATAATTTTATTTTTGTGTGACCCAAACACACACAAGGTCTACCCACGAGCCTGCCTGGGTGGTATGTTAGCAGACAAGGAACTGGGATAAAAAAATTCAGAAAGGATCCAAGCTTCACGCTAAAGAAAAGGGATTATGTTGGGGGCTGAAGTGGGGGAATGCTGGTGTTTTATAGTTGAACAGTTTCATATGACTTACAGGGAACGTGTATATTTCTGTCTTTATTGGCTCACCTACTTAAAGGTGAACCAAGGCACAACATTTTATTATCACGGCGCCAGTGCAACTTCAGCTGTGAGCTGGTGAAATCAGTGTCTGCATGATCTGCAAGAAGATCAGGCCTTTGACAGAACGCTCTCCCTCTTCTTCAGCCTCTCCAAAACCTTAAGATGTCAAAATGTTAACTGTTTTTTTCTGGATGAATAACTGTTGCTAATTTGGATAGAAATTATTTGGCTACAATACTTGTGGAAAAAAGCATAGAACATTGGGAAACATTTACAAAATGTGCATAGTACAACCCTGGGTTTTATTTGGACACTTTCCCAGGCACTGCAGAAATGGAAGCATAATACTTCTACATTTTTAATTTGAAATCAAGTGTTTTTTTAGAGGTATTTCAAAGTACCACATCTAAAATCTAGCATTCAGGGTGCTTAGAAAAATTTGCCTGTCCATTTCAACCTGCCACTAGAAGCAAATTTGACAAACAGCAAAAAAATTCTTCCTAATGAATATTCATGTGAGAGATGCAAACTAGGATTCCATGTAGGATAAACACATTGAATGTGTTCTGGGCAGCCTTGTTGGAGGCAGCTTTATAGGATATATATGCCATTTACACATTTTTTAATTGCTGTCAGATAGCAAAGCAGATCCAGTATTTCACTTTTTGGGACTATTTTATGGCTACACCACATTTGGCCTTCAGAGTAGCTTGAGTCACAGGTTCTCTTTTATCTTAAAATCAGAAAGAATTGTGATCTTTTAAACTGTTTTGATGAATACACATGGCTGCTATTTACAGTATTTTCTCTCTGAATGCGACTCTTACATTTGTAGGAATTACTGCCTGAGAGAACCCCAGGACAAACATTTACACATTTACAAATTTTGTATAAGGGCAGGTTGAAAATTAATTCTTGACATTCTTTTTCCATGGAGCCCAATAGCAGTGACAAATAGATGGTGCCTGCAAAACAGAGTGGAGGTGTGTTCTCAGGTCCATGTATCTTGTTCCTGTCCACTTTGCAGCAGTCATTTTAGTTGGTGGAATGTTTCTATCTCTTGAACTGTAGACTTATTTCCATACAGCTTCTGACTCTAGCACAGATGCTGACAGGAGGAGAAAAGAGTATTTGGCCATATTATGCCTCTGCCCACCTTTTTTTTCCAATTTCCAAAGTATTTATCTTTTTGTGGTTTTTCATGTGCTTTCAACAATAATTTTAAAGGTCTATTGATTTAGAATAAAATGTAACTGGTACTATTTCCAGAGTACTGGAAAATTATGGTCCCAATTTTCTTCTGCTTTAAGTAGACACTAAATTAACACAAAAAGGCTTGCATCCTCTGACCTAGTCAAGCAACAGTAAGGTCAACAAACTTTGGGAAGAGAAAGTAGCAAAAATAGCCTTAAATCTGGGGTGGTCCTGTCAAAGACTGAGTTGTTTAGAATTTAGAGTCAATCTATCCTTCTACCTCCTTGTATTTGTGTGGTTGACTGGAGTAAATTTACACATCATGGAGGTAAGCTTGGGGCTTGCAATCAGCCCCTTATCTGCCTACACGTACCACTCATGAGTGAATAATATATATTATATTATATTATATTATATTATATTATATTATATTACATTACATTAATATGGGGTAAACTGTCCTGTATGTGTGATTGACCAAATATTTCTGCTTTGACTAGTACAGATCCTAGGGCAATAAAAAAAAAAATTAATACTGCCACCAAATACAATGGCTTTCTGTAATACTTAGAGAATGCAGATCATAATTTGAAACCATTGTACAAATGCAGAGACATGTATTTGTTGAAGGGTTTTCTCATACCATCTGAAAGAGAGTAAAAAAACCACATTTTCAGATGTTTCCCTAGTCCTAAAGCTCAGTTTTAAACTCTGAACTTAAAAAACAGAGTTCATAAATATGATTTTCCTTAGGTTTTGTTTGTGTGTTTTTTCTCGTGACTTGCTCCATTTATCCCTTTTCAAAAATATTGATTTCTTTTAAAATATAACTAGTGCCATATACAGTATATAAACATAAAGATTATGGGCTTCAGTTTCAAAATTTTGGAGTTTTACATGTACAGATGAGCCCCTTTAGCAGAAAAGATTTTGAATTCTTTTCCATTCTAACATAGAACAAAATCCACCCTTGACGTTCAGCAATCAGCTTCTATTCCTTTTCTACCCTCTGGAAAAAATAAATTAAATTTACCTGTCTGTAGTTGTTGCACAGTTGTGACTTGCAGGAATTACTTCTTCCTGCAAATAATGCAGTCTGGGCAAAAGACATTCAAAGGCAAACTGTTGGTTATGTCAATTTATACTGTCCTCAGCCCCTAAGATGGGCCAAAAGTTCATGCTGACTGAATAAACAATATGTGCCATAGAAAAGGCCTTTACATTTGGGAAAGGCAAAACCCAGACCTTAGCGTTTTAGGTTTTCCATCTTTCTTTTACTTGGTGTTCAAGTTCGCAGTTAGAGTTGGAGGTCGCAGTTAGAATTTATACATTTAAAAAAACACCCTGTCCACTTGTGGGAAATCTGTTTTAAACTATTAGCCGGACATGGTAAATGGTGTGTGCTATAAGGAACATAACATTTACTTTACAGGAACAGATAGCATGTTGCTTTTTGTGGCACTGGAGGCACTTTAAACATATATTTACAGTTGACAGGTTATAAAGGTGCACACCAGGTTCCCCTAACTTTATTGTTTCTGGAAAATAATTAATTTTCTTTCCTAAAATTGGAAAACTTCAATATCCAAAGACTCCTTCCTTAACTGTTAAAGATGCTTAGGCATATCAATATCTCAGTTTCACTAGAAAGCAGCTAATAAAAATATATAGCATAATTATGATGAACTCACTTTTTTTCCCACAGAACTGTAATATAAATGATATTATCGCTGTACCTAGAATTGCAATTTGTACATGCTGTAGGCCTGAAACAATTTGGGACATTTATTTCCCCTCACTATTAGCAGTCTGTAAATGGAGTGGCACCATTAATGAAAGAGTCTATAAAAGAGTGCTAATTATGTGACCAGATTAAGTCAAATGGGATGAGTTCTCACTTTAATTGATAACCTGAGTTCTTACGTGACAGCACCAAGTAATTAATAATGACAGTGAAAATTAATAATTTGGAAATACACATCGTAAATCATACTTCCAGGGTTTTATATGTATGATAGAAATTTATAGCATGATAAATTATCTAGGGGCAATTGTTTCTAAGTTTTTGTTACATAATAATTTCACATATTTCAGGAACAGTAAAGTATGTTATGCAAAAATTACTGCTGACAACAGGATTAATAAGTTATGAATAAAGTCTTTACCCTCTAGTTAAATTGGACTCATTCTGAACGTAACTATATTGATACTGGAATATGAAAATCTATTATTAAAATTGTACCTTTACAACTAAAAATGGAATAAACACTTCATAATCTGTGCTTAAATTGAAGAGTCATCAGTAAACATTGCTCATCATTAAGTTGATAAGTTCATGATAAGTTCAGCTTATCATTGACATGAAAGCCAAGTTTTTAATTTGAAAAGAAGAAAAATATTTTTGGGTTTTGTGGGCTTTTTAGGTTTCTTTATTATTTGTATTTAGTTTGATGAAAAACTAAGGATCAGTACGAACTGTGATAAAAATTGTATTTCCTATAAAATAAACTTTATTTAGAGCTCTTGTGTAGGTTGTGCAAAGATTAATTTATGGCTTAGCTGTTTTGCAATGATCAGTAAGATGCAATTTTTGAAAGGTTTAATACAAAAGCAGAAGATGAGCAAACTAAACTTAATAAATTGCTTAACTCCTAGGTTCCCTGTCCCCTACTTCACCAGATCTGTCTGTTCTCATTTAGGCGGGCTTCATCCCAGGAAAACTGTCTCAAAAACTGTGGATTTTAAGACTAAGATTTTAATGAATAATAACACTAAAAGTGCATGCAGACCTCTTCAACACAAAATAACTGAGATAAAAGAAATAAATTTTGAAAAATGATAGTCATTTCTATGTCAGTAATAAAGTCAGTCATTTTTAGGAACATTTTAATACAGATATCTACAGTGTAAAACTAGTATAAATTTTAATGAATTACTGGAAAAAGCTGTTTTTAACTTTTCTCATGGAAAGAGTTCTCACAGTAAATATATATAAATATGTGTATGCAAAGACATTTCAGAGGAACTGTAAACTGGATAAAGTCTGTACTGAAGAAATCAGATTCTTTTTCATGTCTGATAGTAAAAGATCAAATCCCTTGTGGCTTTGTTTAACAAATTTATTTACCCAAATGACTTTAAAAGTGAAAGCTCTTGAAATACAAGAACAACACTATAGATAGCATTGAGCTCTTTAGTGCCTTTGCTGTTAGACCTTTCCTGATTTACTGCTGGACTAAACTCATTAACTACTGGCTCTGTAATAGTCCCAGGACCGAATTTTACAACTTCCACTTCAAATTCCGTCTTCAGCTCAGTCTTTGACCTACTGTCCTTGTTAAATCCTTACAGGAGCGCTAACTTAATTTCAGGGAGAACACTAAAGCTTTTCATCTATGGGAGATGGGGTGAGTTTTGCATTATTTTATGCTCCACAAGTTTTAATGCAAAAACTTAGAAACAACATATTTATGGGAAAATAATAATACTATTCTGTCAGAAAATTAATTCATACCTTGCATTTAAATTTCTGACTTATGAATCCTCTTTTAAAACACTGTAGCACCAGATTCTTTGGAAATTAGTCTTTCTTCCACAAACCAATTTCTTTTCACACTTTCCTCCACCTACACTGCCACAGCAGTATAAATTAGCAGAGCGATGTTCTGTATACAGCATTTGTACATAAGGAAATGGAAACCTGGGGGGGAAATATTTATGGCATATTTATATGAAAACTATCTGCAAAAATAAGTATAAGCAAATCTATACATTGATAATTCCACTTAACTGAAAATATGTCTCTTTGAAAGTTATGAGCACATTTGTCTAAGTCTAGCTTTAGATCTAAAATGTGGAAATAATTTGTTATTTGTATTTAAAATTTCATTGGTATACTGAATACCACCACTTTGATAATAAATTGGACTTGTGGAGGAAGACTGCAAGTTCTGCTACAGAAACTATGAAACATGATTGCTTTGACCTGAATCATTGTTTAAGACATCATCTCTACCTGTTTTTAGAAAATGAAGATATAATAATTTATCATTATAATGCCCACATGATACAGCTCCAAGTTAAAAATTTATATCTCAAAAATATCTTGACGGGTTGTGACCTAAAGTTTTTCCTTTAAGAATGGAAGCACTGTAAAGAGAGGATGGAAATAAGGGAAAAATAAAACACATATTTCAGTATTAGCTGCTGATAAATAGATCTGAGAAATATAATTGAAATTTGACAGAGAGTAAGAGTAGAAAGCAAGAACTGTCTTTGTAACCAGTGTCTCTATGTAAAGATAATTCAGAGTGGTTTAGAGGAAAAAATTTAATTTTATACTTATTTTCGTAATTCAGAGCGGTTTAGAGGAACTTAATTTCATACTTCTGTGTTGTAATGGCACATGCTGAATCCCAGCCTTCTGCTGCAAGGGTACTGGCTGGCCAGCTACAAGCACATTTTGTATTAGAAAAACATTTTGTCCCTGTGGGACCAGTCAAGGTCTAATCACATTTTCATGAGAAGGTTGCAGGTTTTATGTCCTTTGAGTCCTAGTCCTAAGCATTTTGTGCAACTGGTACTGAGAGAACTATTTGTCTAGGAATTATTATTGCTTTAGGGAATTTTATTTTATTTAAAAAAAAAAAATTAATTCCACATTCAAGTGTATCAAATAAGTTGGTCATTTGCTATGTTAAATATACAATACTTAATTATTCTTAAATTACAAATTGTAAAATGGAACAATGAACATTGTATATGAAATAAGATCTTGTCCAAGGTAGAAAATATATGTGGAGCAAGATTTGGATATATTTTTCATTCCAGTTCGGAACCATCTCCAGACCGACCACATCTATCATATGCTGGAATGCATTTACTTTGTGCCCTAGACTTCCATGGTTGCTTAAAACAAAAAAAAAAAAAAAAAAAAAAAAAATCTGGTTCCTCAAGGAATTTACACTCTGAATGAAGCCACAATAGAATATGAAAATAATAAGCAAAAGGGAGGGTAGGAAATTAAGAACAGGAGGTAAAGTAAATAAAAATAAAGAGCCAATACTCCAGCTGCTGAAAATTAGTGTATTTCTATTGAAGCCTATGCAATTACACTAACTGAGCAATTGGTTCATTATTTTTATTTATTTTACCCTTTGTTCCTTCCCTTCATTGGAGCTTTGAATTAACTGAATTCAATTGACATCAGTTAAAGAGCATGCATTCCTTTATGTAGCGAACTCTGATATCTGTAAGGAGAGGGAAGGGGAAGAGTGGGTAGCTTCTGAGGAGGCTTTTGAGGGAGTCACTGTGTACCTTGACCATAGCTGTACATACTGTCATTCTTGATTTTTTTTTCCCTCCTTTTTGCATTTATCTCCTCAACACAGGTCACTCCAGTGGGGCTGCAGAAGGGCAGAAGACCTTGGTGGGAGGCAACCTAACCATCAAACAAGGTAGCAGCAGATATGGTGGAGTCATATCCACACTACATAAAAACCACAGAAATTGAGGGTTCCCCTTGCCCCTTTGTGTCTTCCAGCCTGTCCTCAGCCCTGTCTCAAATGAACCTGAGAGCTTGAGAGCACAACTCAAATGTTCATCACCATGCTTGCAGTGTGGATGGACCAGGTCTGAACAGTGCCATTGGGAGATCACCGAGAGGTTAGGGGAGATGCACCCTGAGGGAACACATGGTGCAGGGTGGCAGCTGAATAAATCATCCCAATAGCAGAGAAATAAAGATAGGAGCTTGACTGCAAAGTTACAGTTTGTAATAAAGGCAGTTTTTGACTGAGTTGGTTAAAATGGGTTTAAGATAATGATGTGGTTTTTGTTATAAAGACTGGTTAAATTTTAACTTGGAAATGAGTCTCTAAGCTTTTTATCACAGCTTTGTGAATAAATTGATGGCTATTTTGAAATTAATTTTCTGTAGAAAAGACATTTCTTATCCGGATTTTATTTCCAATAGTTTTTATACATTACATCTCTCCTGAATCAGACTTGATCCATTGGTTATTCAATGTCTAAATATATATGTATAAGCTAGTACATCAGTAGCTGGAAATACATTATAAGAACATTAATCTGTGAAGTTCTCTGAAGCAAGGAGTGCTAACGATAAGTGGATTTGCAGCTCTAATTCATCTGCCTTTTGCATTAAGGTACACTGTTTAATTACATCTTCACACATACTCTAGGCAGTTTCCTACTATTTCTTCTTTCTTTTCATTATTCATTGCAGAGCTCTTTCATGTCTTTAGGGCTTGAATTAAATGTGGAATTATACATTTGCTTTTGGTCTCATTTAGGACATTCGTCAATGTACCAGCTAGGTACCTGGAGAATATTAAGCCATTTACTTCCTTTTGACATACAGGACTACTATTTCCATCTTACAGAGAGAGAACTTTAAGACAGGAAGAGATTTTAAATTTTTAAATGTTTAAAGAGATATCAAAAAAATTTAAACTGTTTTAAAAAAATGAGGCTTAGAGGGCAGGGTATCCTAAATTTAGGACTGATCTTCATTCCCTGATTTGAAACATTTTCTATTTGGAGGTGCCTATTTTTTTAATGGAAAAACACAACTTCAGGTGAACAATATGTCATTATGTGCAAATATAACAATCTCACTATGCTTTGCTATTAAGAATTTGGCTATTAAGAGTTTTTACATAGACATTAACCTTCTTTCTAAAACAGTCTCAGAGGATGTGACTGTTTCTGAGGCTGATTGTGAAACAGAGGATCTTGTCGCCCTCCTGCTGATGAACACTAGAAATTGTGGACTTCCTGACTGAGGTCACAGCACCATGAGCTCAGAGCTTCTTTCAAATCCAAATGAAATTTCACAGTACAAGGGAAAGTCACTTTTGTGACCAGTTGGCTGAATATTAAAAGGATTACTGCAAACAATGGAAGTGTTGAACTTGAAATAATTTTGGACGACATGAAGTACAAGGCAACCCAAGACATAAAGCTGTATTTTAACTACCAGAATGGAAGATAAGTTACCACCAAATATGTGTTCTACTGCGTGTGTTGTCTTTACTTGATATCAGATGCCTAAATCAAAATGTACTCGACCACTCCACCAAATTAAGTATAATGAAGAAACCAACAAGAGTAGAACAAGATAACTTTCATTGCTAGTTTAGCTACGTGATCCAGAGGTTGTTCTTGATTCTTCAAATATTTAAGTAGGTAACAAAAAGATGTTTCTTTTAAACACCAAACTCTTAAATTCAAACATGCACTGTTAGAATAATGAAAGCAATTTGGTGATATTTCTACTTATGTTGAAATATAAGTTGTAAACATCCCTCTTCATTAGTTGTCTTAAAGTTTTTCTGTTCCTAATGGTCCTCTCGTGTTACTCATCCTGCCATGTTTCTGTCAAGAGATTAGTTGGAAAATCATATCACTGACAGAGGATTCAGTATTTTCATTATTCATTCTGAATTCAATAGTAATAAAGGTAAAGTTATAGTCAGGTGCTTTTATTTCCTCCATGAAAAAGCAAAGAGATTTTAAAATGCATATTCTCCTGTGATGTGACTCTCCTGAAGAGAAAACCTCCAATTTGATTACACATGTGATAATTTAATTTTATATAGCAACAAATAGCAGCCATCATGCATGCTTATCAAGATACCCTAACGGCAGCTAAGAAAAGAAGATTGCCTTAATTCATGAAATGTATAAACAAAACACTGAATTTTATTTTGAACATATGGATCCCATTCACATTATTTTCCCATACTGTTGAAAACTTTAATTATATCTGATATGTTCTAATGAGAAAGAAGCGTATACTCTGGCTGTAAAGCAGGTAGAGCCATGGTTTTTTTTTACACGTGCCATAAAATAGAGAGGAGATGGGTGTGGTGGTTTAAAATCTGCGGCTTTAGTGAGTAACGGAGTTAGAGAAAGAGGAAAAAGGAGAGAGAAAGGTCCCAGGAGAAAGCTCCAGAAAGGAAAGTGAAAGGTACGATCCCATTATTATTAGTCTATGTGTCCATTTACTTCAAAGCCCTTTCTGAAGTTAGCAGTGATTTTTCATGAAGGACTGGTGACTGCGATCATTGACAGTCTCTTGCTCCTGTAGAAGATTTTCTTTCTTAGCAATGCGCTATGACAAAATACCCAGTGGGAAAACATTTCTGGAGAGCCAAGTGTCAGCTACAATAGTAATCAATTTTCAACTGATGTCAAGATCCGCAACTCTTATTTCTTGCAGCCAAATCGTGAACTTCCCTAATTGCTAACATGCTTCAGTAGCTGTGTGTAGTGTGCCAAGAACGAAACCATACCTGTGATCTGAAAAAGATAAAGTGTGAGGAAGCAAATGTATGAAGTAAAACTTTAGGAATTCTAGTAAAACCAGGTGAAAACTAAGAAAAGATGAACTAAGAACCGATATGAAATTGCTCCTAAACCTCAAACAGAACCTGAAAATGCATTTATTCACTCTCAAAAACAGAGGTAGTGGGAAGAACTCTCTGCTAGTTTCTAATCAAAATTACAACTGGCAGTCTTCCTGACTCAACCTAGGAACTGAAAGTCAAACTTCAGTTCTTTTGTGCAGAGCTATTTAAAAATCCATGGAGGATCTGGGTAAGGAATAGCTGATGAGCAGGATTTACTGAGCAGCTGTAGAAAACATGGAACTGCAGGCTCAGTGAGCCTTTTTTCTCCAGCTTACACAAAATGCAGACCTCATTTTATACTCAGATCAGCCGTGCAGTACTTGGAGCATCGACCTCGCTAGGATCAAACACTGCTCATTGCCTTGTGTCAGTAGGCAAAATAATAGCTGCAAAACTCAATATTAACTTTCATGTGAGACTAAGTTTTTCCTAGTTCCCCAACTTGGAACAGGTTAGATCATGTTTTGAGACTTACAGTTTTCTTTTACAGCTCAAGCAAAATGCAATTTTCCCATTCAATATGATGGTGACTACTCTTGCTGTCTTATAACTGTCCAGTCGCTTCTTGAATACTAATAAATTCTTAGCTTTGATGCTATCTTCCTACATAAAAAAGGCTAGTGGTGCACTATATTAATAAATGTTTACTTTTGCCTGTACAGCTACATAATAAAGGCAGATTATTAAAGTTTTATCTCCAAAATAGCTTGATTTCTTTTTTAAATTGTTGCTATTGGAGTTTTTGTTAGTTTTAATCTTTTAAAACTTGTAGAAAAATAGCTAAGAAAAAAGTTAGTGAAACATGGGGGAATGGCTTAGAAAATTCTATACTGTGAGTCTTATTTTTAATATAACAATCTCGAAGCACAGGAAAAAATGGATTTACCAGTAGGTGTTGATATTTGAATCTCCAATTCCAGTTCATTTCTCTGCCCATCTCCATCTGAGGCCCATGCTGCCCCGGGAGCTTGATTTGTGAACCAGGTAACTTCCCTGGACAGGCAAGGGAAGATCAGTGGTATCTTGGCTTTGATTACCTCCCTCCAACTTATGGGGAGCAATCTAGTTAAAGTATTTGTTGCTTCATCTCGTAGCAGATCCGTTCTTTTTGGCTCCTTCCTTGCCTTTACTGTCAACATGGTGAAATGTAGTTATCTCTGCAATGAAACGTAGCAGTTCCATAGGAAAGGGAGATGTCATTTATATGCTATATAAAGTTCAAATTATTAAAATTGTGTTATCTCCTTCAAAAAACTGAATGTATTACTGGATTGTTTTCCTAGGAACTACACTTCTCTTAATTGTCCTTGATAATATTAATCTGAGGCACTATTTTTAGAATTAAGTGGCAAAACCTACTTTCAACACAATTTTCATTAACTGCTTTTTAACTTAGAGCTCTGATATTCCTAAGGGTGCTTGCCTAACCTGCAGTTAGTTTAATGCAAATGATAAATGTATATTACTTTTGAAGTGTAAAATTAAAATTATTATTCATGTAATAATGAGGAATGATATGGCTTTCTCTGACTGATACAGTTACATAGATAAATTCTTGAGAAGAGAATAGCACACTTCCTAATATCTGCCAGTCTTGTACTCTAAATTCCCTTAAATGCTCAAATGCAGTTACCAATGTGAACTTCCTAACATAAGCAGCTTTTGTTACCATCATCACATTGATGAATAAAATGTAGAATGAACTGAATCTTGAGGGAAACTGTTTATGTGACAGATATCAGAGTTGTTTCCATGGCGCAAAGATGCTTCTATGTTAAAATATGGCACGTCTCCTGAGAAAAGCCTTCTATTGCTGTAGCTGGTTGCATGAAGCAACAAAAAGTTTGAGCAATTTCAGAGCTGTATTTTTTGTATTAATGGCTTTTGGCAGCAACACGTGCTTCAAAAAATTTTATACAAGGTAAAGTGAGTCCTGCCTTTCTGTCTGATGTAAACCTATTTATCCAATGGATTAATCATTTATGGTCTGGCCTTTCTATAAAACTACCGTTGTATTTTTATTTACTGGTTTTAAAATGCTGTCTATGTGGGTGGGCAAAATGATATTGCAGCACTTGCCTCCCGTGCCAGCTGGCCACCTAAATGTCTGACTGTGTGTGTTCAACTTTGTTCAGTTGCCACATGACACGAAGCAGGGCTGTGACCCCGGTGATACTCCTGCTTGTAAATGTAAGCGTGACTATAAAAGTTGCTGTGATTCCGTCAACAGTACATTCTGCTGTGATGTTTTCTGAACTCCTCTGTTAGCTGAACCTTAGAAATAAAGGTTTTCTCATCTAGAAAAGTAAAATGTATTTGGAATGGGATCAAAATTTGTCATAGTTTGACCTGAATGTAAAGATTATTACAATACATTTTGCTTATAGTCTACCAAAAGAGCTAACAACTACAAAGCCACATCCTTTTTCAAGACACCTTGGTCTCCTTTCAGGTTTCAAATGCTTTGATTAGAGGTGCACAGAAATATAGAGTTTTAGGCTTTCCTCTTGCTTAATGTGATATTCTGCATTAGGCTTCTGCTGAAGTTCTACCAGCTAGAGAGGATAAACACTGCAGTGTGTCTAAGCACATCATAACATTGAGCACTAAAGCTATGTTTCAAAGAATCGTTTTTACTGGTGTTATCTTCCTGTCTCTATGAACATTTGGAGGTCATCATTATGAATTCTGTCTTGTCTTCAGCAGCAACATCACTCTCTGCAGAATACAGCAGATGCGAAAAGGAGAGGACAGAAAATAGAACTGGTTTTTGGAGGAACTGTTACTGCTCACTTGACTTGTCTGAATACTTTTTCTTAAGCTCTCGGTATCAGGCACTATCAGAGACTAGGTGGACTTTTCATTCTACCCTAAACAAATATATTTTATGAGGAGTAAAGTAATATTGACTAGTAGAAGTACAACATTTTGTGACCAGATGTTAATAAGGACTGTACAGAGAGAGAGAGATGAACACCACATTGCCAAGCGTTTTCAAGTGCTGATATTCTTCAGATATACTGGCAGAAACAGATAAAGTATTAGTAACTCATATAAACAGGTTTTCAGGAATCTACTTTTTTTTGGTTTTGCTAGGGAACAGGATTCCATTGGTAACTACCCATCAGAGCCCTCAGGATGGTTCCCAGCAACAGGGAAAACAGGACCCTGGTGCTGCCACCCTTGCTCCCACTGCTTTGGCCTCCCAGAGATCTCCAGCAGCAGCACGGTGAGAACCAGCAGAAAGCAGAGACAGGAGGAGCTAGAGGAAGCATGGAATAAAATTAGAAGTACCAGCAGCATATACTCTCTGTGCTTCTGCTGGCACTTCCACAGGAGGAGACTTCCAAAAGGACTTTGTGATACCCTGCTGAAACCAAAGCTGAGCTCACATAAAGCACTTTTGAAATTTAGCACTATTAGTGTGACTACAGACTAGAAGAATTAGTTCACAAAAGCATTTCTGGTTTTATCTCTTTCTGCATTTTTTTTTTTTTTTGAATTGTCACAGGGATGGATGGTGTGGCAGAAAGATTGAGTTGCCTTACTGTAAAGCTAGCCTTTGGCTTCAGCTCCACTTTCCGCTTCAGGCTCCTGTTAAACTCACTGCACACCAGGACCTGCCCTCTCATGTGGGAGCTGGAATCACAAGATGGCTGGTTTGGAAACACCAATGTTGTTTACAAAACTTCTCGCTTATCTCTGCTAGTCTCTGAGTCAACTATGCTTAAAGGAGCCTGACTGGTTACTCCAGCCCCAAATTATTTCTGACTGTTTTATTCCAAATAAAATAGGCAGCAGGCATAGTGTCTTTTTCTCTGAAAATAAATAATAATANAGAAAGGAGTCAGGGCAGACATGGTCAAGTGAAAGAAAAGAATTATACAGTATTTTAAAACTAACCTCAGAGTGTCTTGCTTACAAAATAATGGTATTTACCCAAGTTACATTTCACATTATTGTGGATGTGTATCTGTTTCTCTAGCTTCCCTGTAATACATAAAGTCAGCTTTCTGCTTTGTTCACAAAGTCTATGAGATCAGCCATAGAACTGGTCCCGCTGATTCCAGAGGGACAGTCAAGGGCTTGAATCCACTCCTTAAAGGTGTTCAGGAATAGGTTATGCCACATCAAGCTGTGCTAATTCCCAATTGATGCACCAAATGAAGAATATATATTTTCTTACAGTTTTCCTCACTTACATGCAAGTCGCACAATATTTATACATGGAATTACTGATCTTTCTCATTAAACATAGTTTTTATTTAAGTCACTACAAAATTTCTGTTCTTAGAAGTTTTTAAATAAATAATTTTTCCTTTTTTTTCCCTAGAATCAGTGGAGTAACTTTCCTTCTGGATTGATTGCTCAGAAGTAAGGAATGTACAGTTCACTGCATAACAGGTATTCCTAATTTTTATTCAAATAAATGATGCAGCAAGTTGTCAGTGACAAAAGAATAGTTCTGGGAAAAATTTGTTATTGTAAAGCCACTATATCTCCTATTTATATGTCTAAATCTCCTTGCTGCTTTATGAATGTGTGAGCATTGTCTTATACATCTATGTACTAATTTCTGTGCACAGATATGTACAGATTGTACCAGGATATGTAAAAATGTGTACAGTATTTGGAAAGAAACAAAATTGCCATCCTAAAGGGGGGTCCATTACTATTTGCTTTTTGCAGGAATAATAGCAAAGAAAACATCTCTTTCTCTGAAGTTATACTCAATGTCTCAGGGTCACATAGGAAACATTTTTAAGTTTACTCAACCAGTTTTCCCTTCCCAGCTCACCTTGCCTCACAGCACAGACTGCTGTGTGTTCAGCATCTGGGCAATTTGGTTTATGTCAATGAAGTGTCAGATTTGGGTAATCTGCGTGTGATGTTAGGGCGGCATTTGCGGATTGATGGTGACTGGCTAATACTGTCGTAATGTGTTTCTCATCTGTTGGTCCTTTCAGACCATTCTTCAGACTTTAGGTCCTGATCTCAATTAGTGACAGTGATTCTAAGCATTCAGAGCTGGCCGATGATTGCTGTGGTATCAGAGACAGGGGCAGCTCCTGGGTGAGCACTGGGGTCTCGTGGGGGGACTGTGCATGTCTTTAAACTCCTGTTTCGTGGGACAGTGGGTGAATGTAACACAGCAAATAAAAAAAAAATAATAATAAAAAAAACAAAAACAAAACAAAAAACCAACCAACCAACCAAACAAACAAAAAAAACCAAAAAAACAAAACCAGCATGATTTTTACTATTACTTTATTTCAAATTATTTCAAGTTTCAAATGAAAGTCCCTGTATTAAATATAGATGTATCATAAGAGAAGCAAATCTGATTAATATAGTTTTAACAGGCATTTATTTTTAAATACCCACAACTTTACTGAAATTTTACCATTGACTTCCAGAACTAAAGCTCCATTCATCTTCAGTGTGTTCAGAGTCACCTTCATGACTTTTAAATGCTGCTTCACATTAGAAGATTCAGCCTATACCCTTTCAGAGATGCAGCTCCTTTCCCTGTTTGAAGTCCAGCTGCATTCTGTCACTTAGATTTTGACATGGATTAATAACTATTATCTCACTGTTGAGAAAATTAGATACAGAAAATAGATTCATTTAACTGCATAGTTTCCTGATATTGCCACTGGGCTGTTATTCCATTTTTAACTTGTGGTACGTGAAGATGTGGTTGCCTGATTGGACCACTGGGGAAACAAAAATCTACTAATTGAACATGGATTTCAGGGAAGCGTCTACTTGGGTTTTTTTGACATAAACTGTTCCACAGTGTTTAGTTTTACTGCATTCTGCTGCTGAGTGATGTTCAATGTTTTATGACTAGTAAAGTGGGTCTCTTGTATATGAGGTTTGAAAACACCTTCAAAATCTTTTGAGACAAAGAGAGCAGCAAGTAAGTATGAATATATTCAGGCATTCAAAAAAAAATGTGACACAAAGTGTAGTTGCACTACTGATTCCATGTGTTCACAAGAATAAAATGGCTAAATTGGTAACTGTTTAAGATGAATATAGCAGAAGTGATAGCAAAAGGAAAAAGGATCTTTACTGTCTCCTTAGGTTTTAAATATAGCACTTGGTGTTTGACTGAAGGAGGTATATTCTTAAAGAGATTAAGGAAATATACGTCCCACCGGAGATTGCAGAAAATCAGGCATTTCATTCTGGACCTCACAAGTTTTGTAAAATTACAGATTTAATAAACAAACCATTTTACGTCTCTGTAAGGAACTTAAAGGGGATTTCGAAAGTCAAACATTGAGGACCCTTGCTTTGACTGTGGTGGTAAAAGTAACATCTGCCTCAGACATTTTAACAACAGACTGTTCAGATCATTCTTTTCAGCTGTGGTAGGAGACTTGACAGACATAAGCCATCCTACCCCTTGTTTCTACACTTCTGTCTCTCAACTGAACTAAACCATACATCAAAGCACTCTTATCAAGGACATTCAGATTTAATTTTGCCTTTTTCTTTCAGATGTTCAGTTCATTACAATAACTTTAGTGGTTTCCTAATTAAAAATATAGTACAGAAATAAAAGACAACCAACCGTTTTGTTGGTAACAAAACCATTTTTTTCCCCTCCAAACCTGAGAAGTAAGACCTGGCTGAAATTTCTGCTATGCTTATATACATTTACCAGTACAGACTCAGGACCCTGTGCAATGTGGCTCAGACACTACCCGTGAGTAAGTTATCACTGATGCTGATGTGTGTGCTACCTCTGCTTGAGAAGAGTCTCCGAATCATCAAGCATAAGAGCATTTAGGCCCTGGATGGGAAGTGGACCTGAGATCATAGATCAATCTCTTTCATTTGAAAACACATTATTATATGCCCATGATAACATTAACTTGGGGTAAATGCAAATAGAGAGAAAAAAGAAAAGGCGTCAAGGATCTTCATTGCGTCAGCGAGGCTCCTTCCTCTTCCATTGCTATGTTTCTTCATCTCCTCTTGGGCATGCAGCTCTTCCCAGAGTTAACCCACCAGTAGAGACTTGTTAATTCTTTCAGGTTTGCTAATATCCTTGATGCCATACATTTTTTTAGTGATCATATGATTCTTATGGTTTGTAAAATGTTACAGGAACATTAGCTTCATTTTATGCTTTCCGTTTAAAAGTTCTCGTAGGTGTTTGATTAAAGATTTCATGTTCATGGTTGCAAGAGTTTTGTGAAAACTCTACAAGATTTATTTCCCTGTGGAAAGTTGAAAGGCAAGTTTCAGACAAGGCACTCAAAAAACAAAGCCAAACAAGGAAAAGATAGAAACAGCTTGAGGAGCATTGAAAACTTTGTTTTAGTATGGAGAGATAATAAACAATAGCTTTCAAGGTCTTATCATGATGGATTGTCTGTATTTCAACACATGGTCTTTGTAAAGCAGACAAAACTGGTTTTATCAAAACATCAATGACAACAAAAAATGCATTTCCTATATCATCTCTTCTCCTGGTCGGAATTTATTTTGTCTGGCAGGTGTAGCCCATTTACTGCAAGAATAGTGGGAGGTTTGATGTTGTGATGGTGTGATCAGGAAGACAACACTCAGCTGAGCACTCAGTCCTCCACTGTGAAAGTTTGTGAAAGTTTTCTTTGCAATGTGTTTCCCAATAGTTTCCCAGATTTCCTACTGCATCAGCAACTTTATTTAGCATTACAGTGGCTCATGACCCTTTCTCATGTAGAAAATATCATCACAAAAGATTTGAAGTGAAGAGTTTCTTTGGTGACTGTGAGGTCCCTTGAAGTTTCAACAGTTGGAGCATGTGCTTACAAACTTTTAAAACTCAGTTTTGATCCAGAGATACACATGCCTATGTAATGTGTCCATTTTGATTTACGAGAGAGATAGGCAAATACTCCGAAAAAGTCTCTAATCTTTGATGTAGTTGGCGAAATATTTATCTCAGTGCCAAAAGTTATTAGTGATATTGTTTCCAAGTTCCAGGGCATATATTTAGCAAAACATTAAGAATTTGGTCCAAGAAAGTGATTAATTATGGCCCTAAAGTAGAGCATAAAATCCACCATAGGAGATAATTTAAACTGGGATCACAAAACCCCCTTCACAGCCAGCAAGAGATTGCCTACAGATGTGTGGGATAAAAGGCCAATGAGGGTAATACTTTTTCAATATGATTCCTCTCTGGAACTGCAGGTTCCCTATACTGGTTCCTGAAACCCTTTTCTGATACTAAACTCTCCTTTAAAAACCTCTGTAGCATATACACTCTTCCTTCTTAGGAACTCAAACCGAGTGACAGGGTGCTGGATAGCCTAGTAAATGGTTAGTGTGTTCACCCAGGAGGCAGAGCTGTGGTCTGGTGTTGGACCTCTGCCCTCCACCCAAGGAGCACTTGGCACTTGTCTTTCTGCTCCTGGATTGTTACTCCTCACAGCAGAGCTTCATGGCTCCCTGCTTTGCTGACCCAGCAGCTGCCACTGTGACAGCTGTACCTTCCGTGTCTTTTTCCTCTTCCGTTTCCTGTCTCTCAGTCTAAATCGGAAATACAGGCAGTGGCAGTATTTTATTTCCATTCCTCCGCATGCTTTCAGCTGATGTAGTTCATGTCATTTGTATTCAGCCCCCTCCTGTTTTTTGGACTGACATCTTTTGCAGCCATCCATATTTAGTACATTGGAACTGTTCCCCTCGTTCTCTCATCAGGCTCATGTCCAGCCCTTATAATGAAAGGCAGGTGATCTGCGTGCCAATATTTTACCTCATTCAGGCTCCCTAGTTCCCTCTAACTTCAAACTTTTCAAGAATAAGAAGCTCAGTAGAAGCCATCATTTCTCAGCTCTGCCTGTGAGCTTATAAAGCTATGTTCGTTTGTATGTCAGAGAAATTTGAAAACTTCTTTGAGAGACAAAGTGTTAGCATTTTTACATCAAAATCATTGAAGCAGATTATACTGGGTTGTCTTGCACAACGTAGTTACTGTAATTAGCTGGCAGATTTTGAAATATCACCCTATCAAGAAAATGGACAGTAGTTTGATTGAAATGCCTACAACTAAATAGCCACAGGATCACTTATTCTGTGCATGTATGAATCCTTCCTGTCTCATATTGTCACCTTCTTTACTTCAACCTATTTATTGTCCTGCTATTTACAGTCATGGTATTTCCTGAATGTGTCAAAAGTCTTTTTCCTGACCTTTTCATACCCCCTTCACCAAATCTACATTTACTGCATTCAATTCCTAAGGACTTTTCATTTGTTTCTGAAACTTTTGGGCTTTTTTGATATCATCAGTCAGGCTCATCAGCTGGTTCTCAGGCCAGAGGGGAGTGAAATGAACTCATATGGTTTGTTTGTTCCTGTGGTGTCTCAGAATCACTGACTCTGGAGAAAACTAGGTATTACTTTTGACATCTCCCTGGATACTCTATACAGCTGATGCAAAACCACAAAGAAAAATTTTGTAGTGACTTAAGGAGGCTTGACGGCATCTGGCAAGGCCTTGATGATTTTTTTTCCTACTGTATTGCCAGAAATGAAGATCAGATCTGGACTGTTTTTGTTGGTGGTCCTTCTTGAGGACCCTTTCAAAGGACAGTTTTCTGGGAGGATTCAGAAGCTGTGATTGTAGCTGTAGCACTACTTCCAAAGGTACTGACTAAAGTGATGAAAGATGAACCAGACATAAGCCAGTTGAAGGTTCTGTGCTGGCCATCTAGACAGCGGTTTCACCTGATGTCACAATTGTTCACATATATCTCAGTGCTGGAGGGCAGGTCAGGACAAAATGACTTGCACAGCAGGGAGGAGAGTTCAGCCTGGCAAAGAGTAAGGAGCTGTTTCTGAAAAACGCTGATGTAGCATTTTATGCTATATCACATACTTTTAGTTCTTAATTTCATGCTTTCACCCTCTTCTCTTTCTGGAGCTGGAGGGGAGTATCCAGTGATCTTGCGACAATATTTTCTATATGCAAATTTCCTTCTGTATGGCATTTAATCTCTGCCATTGACATTGACAGACAAGAGTTAAAATTTCATTTTAAATGTAAAGTTCTGACAGAGGTTTCTTGTAATGTTCTGCTATATTTATAAGATAATTGTACTTATTTTTAATGACATATAACTTGAAAAGTTGCAGACTCCAGGTATGTTAGTCCTTTCTGTAGTGTCTGTTTAGGAAACTTTGTGCAGGATTCAAGGTACCATAGTAGCAGGTATTTTGGTGCAGAGTTGTTTTACCTTATTGGATTTCAGCTTGAAACAAGTGTTTGCTATTTCCTTAAAAGAAATGTAACTATTTCTTACCGTAACCAAAACGAATCTCCTACAAACAGTAGCTGCCAGCTGGTACTGGGTTTTAAAACTCTTATAAATTGAGATTTGCAATTATTTTGGCCCAAGAGAGTCTTATTTTTGTTATATGCTACTCTGTTTGCGGGAATTCATATGGATGCATTCCATCTCCAGTAAAAAGTCATATTATGCTGCAGGTGTACAGCACACACAACCAATAAAATAAAAATCAAAGCCTTACAGGTTTCAGCCATTGTCTATTTTTCATAGGTTATGGTGTTCATAGGGACTGTGTGTTCTAAACCAGTGTTGGGCAAGGTCCTGTTCACTTGCATAGGAAGAAGTGACCAGTTCTATCTGAGAAGCACAGAATATCCCTTCGCTCATTGCCAGTCTCCCCTGGCCTTTCCCTCTTGCCCCAGGGAGGGAGGTATTGCATCCCTGCACATGTGAGAGGGCAGCATGAATCAAACCAAGAGCCTCAGTTCCAGCACTGTCCACCCAAGTCCCACTGAGAAATAAATCTCCCCACAAGCAACAGTTACTGACCATCAGCCCCAGATTTTCCTGAAAGGCCAGGGTTGTAATTGCAGTTTGCCTCACCCAGGGAAAGGTCTGAGCTCAATTTCTGTGGAAAATTACAGCTATCTCAATACTTCCTAGCTCTCAAGTTAGATAGTAAAAAAGGGGTCTCCGCATTCAGTTTGTTGTCTTGAAAGGAAGGGCGTTGCAGTTGTGAATTTTTATTTTCTGTGCTCATTTCACCACTCCTCCTTCTTCTCAATTTCCACACTGAATACCAAAAGAGATGCAGGCATTAGTTTTTGACAACTTTATAAAAATAAGTCAGCTTATATTATTTACAAAATGTTCAGTCAGAACATTAGCCAGAATTTTAAAAAGGAGATTGACAGGGTACCTAGATTTAGTATTTGACTAAGTGCGCAAAATTGGAATTAAAACTGCCTATGAGTATAAAGGAAACTTATAAGACTTGACTGCCAGCTAATTCATAGTCAGTGTTTGCTTTTTCCAAATGTCTTGTTTTCTTTAAGTTTCTATTTATTGCTTTGATAACATGATCCACTTCCAATTAAATAATTTTGGTCAAGAATGTCCCTGTAAAGTCTTTTCAGGTGTTTTCAGGATTTCATTTTTTAATGTTTCATATTGTTTAGCAAATCAGATGGGATAGAGAGGCATGGTTGCTTTCTCTGGGGAAATGGCACACAGGTAACTTAAGCAGGACTGATCAGTATCAGAAGAGGGAAAGCATGGACTGTGAAAGGAACTACTTTCTGGAAAAGCATATTTCCATTGCCCTTCACTGGAGACCCCAGCCCTCAGCACCAAGGAGGCATAGTCTGTGAGTCATGGGGACCTGCAAGGAACACTTCCTATTGAAAAGGTTCTCTAAGAAAAGTGTCCCCCCCATCTCAGCAGGGTGGAGCCTGGGAACTGATAAGAGCAGAGAGGGAAAAACAGCCTCTGGAGTCTGGGGAGGAAAAGGGAAAGGAGGGGCAAGATTGGTGAGTTTCCCTCCTTCAAAAAAACAGTGCATTGAGAGAGTGCATTGGACCAGGAAAAGAGAAAAGCAGAAATCCCTTCTCCTAGGCTTATGAATTGGGCCAGTGAGGGGTAGTGGAACTTTTCCCCATCCTGGATGGAGGCCTTTGGTACATGTGCTGTACCCAGCAGATAAAGCTGTTGTTCATCCTTCCCAGAGCCCTGCAGGAGCATCTTCAGGTGACCTGTAATGCCTGATGCTATAGTACAGATACTGCCCCAGCTTTTTTCTTTAGGTGAGGATGTTACACAGGTTTTTCCATTCTATTCAGCATATTTGTCCTGATTTGAGAAGACTTGAGAAATAAGAGCATGGTTTCAAAACCTGAACTGATAATTTTGTCAGAGCTTCTGGCTAGTACTAGATGCATGATGTATGTTCCCTCTGGCCCCTCCCCCCCAAAAAAAAACCCCAAAAAAACAAAACCAAACAAACAAAAAACCCCAAAGCAACAAAAAAGGACCAACTTCCTAGGGCAAGCATGAAACAAGAGCAAAGAACGGTTGAATGCTCGCAGCCTGAGAAAGGCAATGTGCTCTTCCAGAGTCTGCAGTGTTAATCATTCCTCTTTCAGCAAATTTCTGAGAGCATTTGGGGTGGGCCAGATTGCAGGGTTTAGAGCAAAGAGGGTTATCAAACATGAAAAGTACTTAATGCAGTAAGGGACTTGTTCATTAAAGAGCATGAGGCATACTGTTTAGATTCACAGCTCCTTAAATTTTTGAGATCTACAGTAGAAAACAACTGAAAATTTGAAATATATTTAAGCCAACATGTTCACCTGAAATACCTAAGCAGTGTTACGTATCCCGCTTGATTCTGATCAAAATGCAGGAGCATGAAGCAACTTACCTCAAATAAAAGAGGTGTGGTCATCTATGTAAGTTAATTCAACTAAAAAGAGACCACTTCTTTGCATTATAAACCTAGTCTGGTCAAACCTAGGTGTATTTAATGAAACTTATGTTGTCATTTCTCTCTCTCTTTTCCCTCCTGTTGTAAATCCACACACAAGATCTTTTTTCCCCTACTCTGAATTTTGCCCTGATTCATTAGCATAGCAATGCATCCATTGTTCAATCTGACAGGGACACAGATCCAAATCTGACCCTAAACATTTGATAGAGGTCGTCTCGTAAAATATATGATTTACCAACAGCTGCAGTGATTCTACAACAAATACATTAGTGTATCAGAGGACTGGGACACAAGTTTGTTTAAACAAATCCGATAAAGTTATCATGGGAAACTGAGGGAAATGGGTCACCAGTTTTCTGATAATATTTACGACAGTGCATAGATAAGAGAACTGGAAAGGAGGCCCCTCTTTCTACCATAATTTATTATACAGTTAAAGCAGAAAGACAAATTGTTTTAGGATAAACTCTTATGCCATGCTCTAGCTTTGTCACTCAGACCATCTGTGCAAAAACATATATAATAATGTGGAATTTGGGGCAAACATGATGTTTAAGATTCTGAAGACAAGAAGGGGGAGAATGTTAGATTTCTGTAAGGCATGGATTCTGAAGGCAAAAGGGGACCTGTGAGGAAAGAGCTGTGTGCTCTAAGACCTAAGAAGTATTTGAATGTAGCTCCTCTGGCTCAAATCCACTGAAGCATTAGGCAATTATCACCCATTGATTTCAAGGTTGGAAAGAAAGAAAAAGCTGGCCTAATGGCTCTGAACTTTGACATGTGTTCTTTACTGGTGCACACAAGTAGTATGAATACCTTCAGCAGGCAAACGTTAAACTTAAGGAGAAGAAGTTCTAGTGCCAACAGCAAAATGAAACTAAAGTTAATGGTGGTGACTTCTTTTTGCATGGCATGCCAAGACATATGCAGAAGTGGCATGCATGCCCCATTAAACATAGCAGAGCAGCTGGGAACTCTGGGAACAATTGTAATTGAATGAAAATAGTGTCTAAAACCATTCCTAGCCGAAAATTCTTGCTTCCCAAATAGAAATGAGCCACAGGCAGGTAAGGTAACTGAATGGTTCTAACTCCTTCTGAGCCATCCATGAAAGATTACAAGAACTGTGCACATATTTTATTTTTGAACAGCTAAGTAATCAGGCACTCTTCAGTGAATATATCTTTCAAGGACAATCTCAGAAGCTTCTAATTTAATGACAGCAAGGGTGAATCAGTGAACAGAAAGGCCCTGCTGAAACTTTATCTATTATGCTTTTGTCTTTCAATAGTGCTAATTTAATTATCTGGAGTTAGAGAGAAAATGAATGAGAGCAGTGCCCTATGGTGAGGGTAAAGAGTTTTGAGCTGCAAGAAAATTTTTGTGGTTCCTGCAAATTGTGGTCCCCATAGCATGCCTGGATGAAACCTGTTGAGGAGCTCTTCTGGTGGTTCTTCCCTTCCTACTCAGAAATTGCACCAGGTTAAGTAAGCTGGCAGCAGTATTCTTCTTTCACTGAGTTTGGAAGGGTTTCATGGTCCCATGGTCTTTAGAGGGGAAATATAACAGAGACCCAAGCAAACAGTGCTGAAGCAAAATTCTCCCCTTCCACTCCCAAAACCTCAGGCATTTCAGCCATTGCTAAGCTGGGTAGGCTCCTTTGAGATAGACCCTTGGGACTCGATCTGGGCTGCATACCCCTTACATTTCTTGGGAAACTGGACCCATCATTAGCACTGAGGGCCCCCTCACTGGCTGTTTAGATTTTCAGCTGATCCCTCTAATTTGCACAAAGTCCAGACCTATGGAGAGTAGCCATGGCCTTCCATGGGGAAGGACACTGGTTCATTTGTCAGGAATAAAAAGCGTAAACATGAACCTTGCTGAGGTTTTCTCTTCATTAACCCCTCTCTGCTGTATTTTTTCATGAGTCTCCACATGGTTTTGATTTCAGATCTTCAAAATATATTTTATGTTCCTTCCCTGGCCTCCATTGCAGGATTTTGTTTTGCAAAACAGAAAATATTCCCTGGGTTTATGTCTTTGTCATTAGCTTGAAGTGGGAAAATTATTTTAAAAAGACCAGCGCTCATAGGAAGAGGAGCTCATTCCTCCTTGCTTTCCACTTAAAGGTGGCTCTTCTTTCTGCTTGTGGCCCAGAAAGTCTTACTCCTTGTCTTTTGTATCACTATATTTCTTTGTTGGGACCTTCAACCTTAGTTGAAGATGTGGCTCATTAGCAAGGGCTGTACATAACTCATGACAGAAGACACAGTGCAGATGTTGGTGGTGTCATACACCTTGGGGATGAGGGAGACCTGCTCTTAATGGAGAGCAAACCTTCCTTTAGCTGCTGCAAACCTCCTGATTGCAGAGCTGATTAGGGCCTGCCCAGTCTAGCAGGAAATTTGCCTGAAAGAGGAAAACTGTCATAAAACCAGTTTTATTTCTCTCAGACATCTCAGCCTTTGCATGGTGGAGGAGGGAATGTAGTGGGAAACCAGAAATTGCTTAGGGCTGCTCTGTATGAGCTATTCTTGGCTGTCAGAGATGTTCCCGAGGCTGCCCTTGGTCAGACTGAGGCATAAAGTAGTTCTTGAGTCATGGAAGTTTAAGCAACAGCAAAGTTTGTGTAAAGCCTGCCATTTCCCCTCTTGTTCCACACCAAAAGTAGCTGGAGTGGACCAGAAATAACTGTTGCCCCCTTGGTTTTCAGTGCCTCACTGTTAGATCTCCAAGCAAGCAATCTCTAAGTGAAAGATCCTAAATTTATTGCTTTAACACTTATGTGTGACACTACATTTTGGGGTAATTTTGTGGCTCCATTTCTGTGGTGAAGAAAGTCTGAAGGAGTCTATGGTAACCTGAAAACTGCCTGCGGATGTGCTGCAGGGAGGAGAGGGGAAGCTAAGGTTTTGTTTGGAAGAGAAAAAAAAATGATGAAAGTGAACATGAGCCAAGACATAAAGTCTCATTTTGCTCCCATGTGCTAGTGTTTGAGCAGACTATTGTTCTGGACTCAGAGATTGGTTCTTAATTATGTTGAGCAGTGAATGGTTTGAATTATGGCCACATAGTTTGGTGAGCACAAGCCTGTTAAGAATTTTGGCTGGAGAGCAGCTGCAGGGCTGCTCTGAGATCACAGAAGGTGGCTGTCGCTGGAGGTGTTTTCTAGAGTTAGGAGGCATACACGCTGCCACCTGAAGTCCCATGCTTGAATGCTTTATCTAAATCTGCCTTTGTCTTTATTCTGCTGTTTCAGTCTAAAATAAAACATCTTGTATTTATTGTATCATCACATTCAGACACTACCATTTTGGAATATCCTGTGGACATCATCAGATCCAGATGTTTCCAAATGTCATCATCCATACACTGAAATGATTACAAACGGAGATATATTTCTGTAAGCTGTTGCTACTCGGTGAAGATTGCCAGTTTCCACTGGCTTGGAGAAGACTTTTATTTTTAATGGGGTAGGGATGGCCCCAAGTTCAATACTGCAGATTTTTAAATTACACATATTGTTGCATGAAGCGCAAGTGGTTCCAGTCTCTGTTCTCTCATAAATTTGGATTGATTTCCTAAGAGGTTAGTGTTTTTAACACGTGTAGGATGATTTTAATATTGGGATTACAAAATCTGATTACCTACCTCTATCTGCAAAGAGTGTGCACTCTGATCAAGGTATTAGAAATATAGTTCTTTTCCAGAGAAGAACTATTTTCCTTTCACATCACTCCATTTGCCTAAATTGTCTGACAACTGCACTGGTATTATACGTGCACAGACCTGTCTGTGAATGTCTTGCAAATGGATACTACTGCCCTCTACTGCAATGAATACCAAATTCCTGCTTAAAGTTGCACATTCTCTGTTCTAAATGTGCACCAAATATGGGTAAATGAGTTATATGGATGCCCAGACACAAGCAGAGATAAAACTAACAGCTCAGGGGCCAGGGTTTATGCTGACCTCTTTGGCATTGCACTGGATGTCAGGGCAAGACCAAAACCAACATGTATCATAACTCGCTGTTATTGTGCCCTAATTAGTAAAGTCAGGCTACATTTAAGATTTTCCCATCTGCTTACTGATTTGGATGCAATAATATCAAGTCAGGGATTTTAAATGCATTTTGAGGCCATCAGTATCACATTTGCGTATCACAGTGCTAAATTTTTAGGTACTCTCTCCTGGCAACCCTACATTAGGTATTGTAGCTTTCAGGCATAATTAACAAAATTAGTTATGCACTCAAGACCAAGACCCTTAAGCCAGCATCCTGACTGAAGTCTTACCTGTTGTGATTCTTGGGAGCACTAAGGAGATGGCGGGAGAGCTCTGCCTTTTAAGCCTTGCACTATGTGCACAAGATGCTGTGGGAAAGCAGAAAGCACTTTTTTGTTTTTGTTAGGGTATGATAGTCCAGTAGCTTCATCTGAGTGAAAGTGTCTTGCTCTTTCTCTATTTAAAAAAAAAAAAAAAAAAAAAATTACAAAAATTTCTTCCAGGGCATAGAACCAAGCTGTCTCATAAATGATTATCTTATCACAATGTAGTACAAAAATGACTTCACTATCTTTCTCTCTTTTCTCTGGTAGATAATCTTGATAAGGTGAATGTAAAGAAGGTACTTCCTAAGAGGATAAGCAACACAGATTTGAAATATATCTTTTTTTTTTTTTTTTGAGTTAGCACATATTATTTACTATCTCCAGTGTATTTGTGTATTTTCTTATTTCTTATTGGCCTGGTGATGAAGCTATGAGAAACTTGTGCAACTTCAGTAGCTGAGAAACTCAGCAGCTCTGGCAGCAAGAGCTTCCAGATTCCAAAAGCACCTGATCCTACTAAATTGGAAGAAACTGGTAATGGGGGGTAATTGTTATCATAATTACATGTGCCATGTGCCATAAGTATTATTTTCATGAATACTTGCTGCCAGGTCAGATAAACTATCCTCAATAAACTCTAGACACAGGGGACTCATCAAAGTATTCATCATGAGAGTTCTTCAGGTTGTTATTGGACAAGGTATAAAAGTTCTTGGGGAGGAATGGTTGTGATATTGAGAAATATATTTCATTCAGTATTGTGTATGTGTAACATATGGTGCTGTGAGAAAAGAGTCTCTGTCAACATGTTATTGAAGTAATACTATTGATAGTACTGAAGATCATATGCGAGGATACCTGAAATCAGGAAGCTAAGAAACATCCCTTGGCCAATTAGAGCTGCAGTGAAAAAACCCTGGTGTCTTGTGTCTCCTGTATAATCAATTAAATGATTTGCTGATTCTCAACTAGAGTCTTTTGGGGAGGACTCCTCATGCGACAAAATGAAATTTCCCTTCATGTCTTATGCTGGATACTTGATTTCTCTCACTTAGTCTTGGGTAGCAGTGAAGAAAAAGGAAAAAAAGTTATCTGAATCTCTTTGAAAGGTCTCAAGCTTAAAGACTCATGCTAAAACTTGACATAGATTTTCTGTTAATCCAGCACATGATTTATTTACTGTAAACAATTCTGAAGTGTTGGAAATGTTTTCTAGAACATGAGTTTTCTGGACAAATTGAAAAAACTTTTTGTAATGAAAGACCTGTGGATTGAAATTGTTTAAAAAGATTTTGTTTCCAATTTAGGTGTCTGGCTTGACAGGACTAGTTGGTCTTCTTAATCTGTTCCAAAACCTCTTAGCGTATATACATTAATCAAGGCACATATATTTAATGGCTCAAAAGGCTGTAAAAGGAATATTCCTTTTCTTTTTGGACACTAAGGCACAAAAAAACAAGCAAAGAGTGGTTTCCTCTCACCAGCTAACAGCTTTGCGTTCAGTCAGTAGGGATGGTGAATTGGGTGTAGCAAAACATGTTAGCATCATTTTTTCTACACAGGTGTCAGGTGCTTGCAGAGATATGACATGTTAGTGCATTATATTGTTTTCAAATAAACTGTAGAGAACAGAAATGAAAATTGTGTTATTCAATAGATTATTAAGAAAAGGAAAGTTAAAATATGTTTGATCCCCTGCTTTCTTTGAAATGTCACCTGAACAAACGACATAAAGGAAGTTCTAAAATGTCAAATATAACTTCCTTTACAATTACACATCCCAGTTGTATAACTGCAGTAGTAATGAATTTAACCAGTGGGCTTAGTTACTAAGGAGCTTAGTTACAAGGAAATGAACATGGACATTTTGAAAAGGATCCACTCAGTGATGACTAGATTAAGAAAGAGACATCACTTCCTGTGGCACTGAAACCTGTAATGAAAGCTTTTTTTCTAGAAGATGCCAGGATTGTGGTCAGGAAAATGGTACAGTTGATTGTCAGAGAATTGTCATTCACTTGTCAGAGAATGAAATATTCATTCTTATTCTTTGCTAATGAAAATACCAGTTTATTATCAATAAAACAGGACTTTTTGAAACAAGAACTACAGAGGTCTGTCAATCCAAATATCCATGGTAAGTGGGCAGACATTGTTCTTTCTGAAACAGTTGATAAAAATTTTAACATCTCTTCTGTTGATATGCTAATCTCCTTTCTATACAGCTGTAGTATTACGGCTAAAAGGTTGCTCAGTATATTTCAATGTGATGTTGAATAATAAACAAACTAATATTTATTGGCATTTCTAGGACTTTTATTCTTCCCCCCTTCCTTTCTCTCTTTTTTAAATGCTGTCCTCCCCAGTCATTTTGGACTATATTTTACACATAAAAACATCAACAGAAAAAAATCCTAGACACATGTGCTAACACACAATCCATTTGGTAGAATCATAATTCTGTTCCTGCAATTTCTTATCCTGAATTGCTTAATTTCTTTTAAAAAGTTTGTTTGCTAGCTCTAAGGTTGTTTAGGAATATACATAAAGCAACTTTAATGCTTGAACATTTCTGTTTTGTCTTTAAGTAACTATTCCATTAAAATTTTGAAAAGGTTGTGTCTTACCCTTGCCCTTGATTTGTTTTCCTGCCTCTAAGTTCTTCTTCCTCATCAAAGTTACTGTAAAGAGAGAGAAGCACATTTTCTTGCAGTGATGTCCCAAAATTGTTGGAGAAAATTTCCTCAAAACTTGTTTTTGTGAGTTGTGTGATATTTTTAAGGTGGAGTACTATTTCTCTCTTCTCCTATTTCCAGTGTTAACTATATGCAACAAAGGCTATACACTTTCCATCATTTTGTGTAGTTAAATATTAGTAAGTGTATGTTGTTTTTTTTCCTGCATGTGGATTTTCTAGCTGGACTTCTAATGGGGGGTTTTGTAGTTTGCTTTTTTCCCAACACTGGTAGCAGTGATAGGTAATCATCTGACTAATCTCCCGGTGGCAGCCTCTTGCAACTGCTAACCATTGTGTGCTGTTATGTGAACATTAATTTCTTCTTGGAAATGTGCCGCAGAGTTACAAACCAAGTGGATTTAATTTTCTTTCTGAGGTGAACAGGTGTCTCCTGACCCTTGGTGGAGGGCTTTAGACTAGGAACAAGACTCTCCACAGCTGGTACATGCTGTGGGATGAGAGGCAGCAGAGGCAAAGAACAAGGTGGTGAGAGTGGCTTAGAAATATTTGGATTAACAAACTTGAGATCTAAGCTTGTCTGTTTAATCCTGCTTGGCTACTCTGTCTTCTTACTGATGTGTGTGCAATGTCGATTTAGTGGAAGACCTGCAGCTTAGAGGAATTACTGTGAAACATGTGAACAGCCAAAACTAAGTGATTGGAAGCTGCTCCTAAGTTTTCTTCCCAGAGAGCTGTTTAATATGTGAGACTTTGAACTGGGGACAAAGCACCAAAAAATTGTTGGTGATGTACTACTATCTTTATGGTTCAGCACAGGACTTCCTTTGTGTCATGTACAAGGTACTTTTGACCGCAGGGAGCTTTTGGACTACTCTAAGAAAAATGTCTTGTAAAGTGTGTACTGGCAGATGAATGTGGCTCTAAGTACCCAAACCTAAATTATGTAGAGGAGCTTGAGCTGCTCTGACGTTGGTATGGAGCAGAAAAAGCATGTGAGAGTCCTAAGACATGCTGGTATTCACTAGGATCAGTTCTGGCTTTAGGTCTTTCTGTAATGCCAACTGCTGCATGAATGCTAAAGCCCTGTGTAAGCATGGGGCAAAAAATAATAGATTCAGTTTTGAATTAAGGCTGTAAGGGGATTTCAGATGAATATTTAAGATGAAGTCAAGTATTTATACAGGAAGGTGGCCATTTACCTTCCTATGTTTATCCCTCATTACTGCCTGGTTGTAAGTAGCAGACATTGAGTTGGCAAAGTGTAGTTTTTCAGAAATTTTAAGTGAACTTATTTTGGCACTAAAATACTATATTGCTTCATTTCGTATGCTTGAGTTGCACAATTCCTGGCGGTAAAAGTTGCGCATTTGAGTTGCTGTATTCATTCTACTCAAGACACTAAAATTATAAGTGGTTATGTCTCTCTTGACAAACTATAAGCTAAGTGCCTGATTTCCCCTTGCTCAAACACCAACAGAAGGTCTCCACTGACCTCCAGTTAATAGGATTGCCTTGATGTAAAAGTGTTGTGAGAGAGATTGAACCTCAGATGTATTTGCAGGCTTAACTGAATTCATCCTACTTGGGTCTAACAAAGTACAATAATTATGTATATGTTTGGCAACATTTGTCTCCTGGTTAATATTTTTATGTTCAGATGTTATAGTACTTACAGATGTTTTCTTTCTGCTTATTTCACAGGTTTCCATTTTGAAACAATTTCATGTAATTTTGTGAATATTTAGTAAACATCACAATACCAAGGTTTTTCAAATGGTGCAAAATTGGACTTGCTCACTTAAGTTAAAAACTTCTTGCACTGTAAAACATATTATTTGTTGCTGTTTTGGTTTGGGTTTTATTTTTTGTTGGTTTTGTTGTTTGTTTGGTTTTTTTTCTTTTCAGTCCAGCATTCTTCGATTTAATGCAATAATGGATTTTCTTGTAGAAAGATAACACAGAAAGAAGTACTGCTAGGTTCTTTGCTTACATTTCAGTTTACAAAATTTTTCCCAAGACTAGAGGGTAAATATTTCAGCTTTGTGTTTAAAAAAATGAAATAAGAATTTGTAAATCTTATCTAAACATTTGGATTCATCCATTGTAATACCCGATTAGTGTCAGTCATTTGCCATAGGTTGCAAATTTGTTAAGAGCAGTGCAGCCAAGTTGTTTAGGTGGTGCTTTCTGTTAAGACAACTCACGTTCTGTGTATTTGAATGATTAAACTAGCACTTAAATCACATCTTTCTCTATCAAGCCTTTCAGGTTGACTGCATTTGGGATTTATTCCCCACTCCACCATGCTTTTTCACTTGAGCATTAAAATGTCAGATAGAGAGAAAACAACTCACAGCCCTCTCGGGCTTGACTCACCAGTCTCTGACATCAACTTTATGCCAGCGTAACTCCATCAAAAACCATGATATTACTCTGTTTCTATACCGGTTTAATAGAGTAGCAAATCAGGCCTTAGAGGGGTTTCTTGGTTGCTTCTAATTCTCTGATTAAAGTAGAGTTATTGAAACTCATAAAAACCATGTAACATTGTTGCTCCACTGTGGGCTATCTGCATGAAAATCCTCACTTCATTCTACGCCTAAGGAAATTCCCAGCTGGCCTCAGATCAGTGAAGGCACGTTCAGTGAAACGCTTCAGCAGGATTTTTATTTTTCAATTTGCGTATTGTTTTAAACATGTTCCAGGGCCTTGCAAATACAGAAATTCCAAATATTCCATAGATTTCAGATTCTTAGGCAGATGTGAGGCACCACCTCCAAAGCCATGCTTCTCTGCCCCTCCTTATCCTTCCTCTCCATACAGCCAACAGAATAGGAGATTGCTACTCAAAATATTTTTAGGATTGACCCTTTGGGCAGGAAAATTTGTTATCCACTGCCTATGGCCTGATACTGTGGTTGTGCTGCCACAATCCAAGGCTTCCCCAGAGGAGTACTGGCATTCACTGGACCAAACTGATACAGCTGGGAGAGGAGGCAAAGGAATTATTTAAATTTTCTTTTTTGGCACTGCTGCTGCTCAGATTTTGCCCCTAAAATATAATAAAATACGCCCCTTTACTCCACCCCGCCCTCCCCCTGCTTCCCAAGCCCTACCTCCGTGAGCAGATCTTCCCTCTGTTAAAGCATCATCTGCAGGGGTAGGTGAGTCAGCCATGTGGCGTGAGCAGCATCAGCCATCTGCAATTCCCTCCCCAGCATGGGGCTGCAGAAGTGCGCCTTGCTATGCCCAAGCCTGGCTCAGCACACAGAGGGCGCTCGCTTTATTGGGGGGATTGATGTCACAAGCACGCTGCCATCACTAAGTAGTTCAAGATCATGGCTCAGAAACTCCTTAATAAGTGACATTGTTCAAAACTCATGAAACTGTTACAAATTTTAGGGGGGGGATTTGTTTGGTCCTATGCTGTGATATTCTAGTCCTTGATTTAATTTATTATTTTTTTTTTCTCTCTTCAGTCCCAAGGGTTAGAACTGAATTATTAATAAATAAAGGAAAACTGAGTTTTCTCATGTCATGTGTGATTCTAAGAGCTGGACTTTAACACCACCACTAGAATACTGGGGGACTCTAGGTTGGATCAGAAGAATTGGCAGCTCCTTGACATGTTCATCTGGGTTGTTTATGTCGTCTCCTCCGGGAGCAAATGCACGATTCTGCAAAAGCATTGCGCCACTTCTCTCTGGGAGGAACACTCTGCAATGGGCAGTTCCTTGCAAAACCAGCCAGAGAGTTTTCAACAATACATAGTAGGTCTAAGCTTTCCACATCAGCATCCAAACCTCCTGTATGGCAAGGAGAGAAAAGTATGGATGTAAACAGGAGTGGAAAAACAAGGGGAATGATTACACAAATTCTCTACATGTCTTGAAGAAGATCCAGTCATTTCTTCTCTGATTCACAATTATAGTTTCTGATCATCTGCATGCCATTTGACAGAGGGAAGGTGACTGAGAGCTCAGTTTCACATGCAGGCAATCTGAGAAATTCTAATAGCCTCAAGTTCTCTAAATCAGTGTAGCAAGAACAGAAATTGTTCCATCACCTTCACCTGCTGAGACATATAAGTTACCCACTTCCGGGCAGTCAACCCAAAGTAACTCTTAAAGTGTGCAGTGTTATTAGGAACAATCTTATGCATAACTAAAACGGGGTTTCATTTGATTCTGCTCTATTCAATACATACAGTCCAAAGGATAACCAGAGAGGGTTTTTTTTATTTCATTAGAGGCTAAATCTAGCAGTGCAGAGACCTAAGAGAGATGGAAAAAATTGTTCAGGGGGAAAAGAAAAAGAAAAAAAGATTATTTAATATCAGAATAGTTCCTGGTATGCTTTAAGCCCTGAATTAAGATTTATGTTGGTCATCTTGATCCAAACGGGTTGCCTCTCCTTAATAACAAAGCTTTCTTTGAGAATGTTTAATGTATATTGCTGCTGCCAGATACAACCTCCTACTTTTTTGTAGGTTTTGAAATAGACTGGGCAATTCCTGAGCTTTCTTTGGCATGTGAAGATAATTCTTGTGTTGGACTACAAACCGACTGCTCACCCAAAAGCGCAGGAGGCCCGGATGATGTAAATTAGGAATAAACAAAAGGACCTGGAAAATTCTATAGAAGTAACATTTTAATAACTTTTCTTCTGCTTTATACAATGGAAAATATATTGTGAAAGGTCAATAGTCAGTGGGGGATTCTCTGCCCTTGGCTATGAAAAGGGTACTTTTCTTGTCTCCTTACACATTTACACAGCAGATAACATAGAAAATGCTAATCCTAGTCATAGCCTGTGGAGAGGGAAAGAAAAAAAGTGAGATTTAAGTAATAAACTTGGATAATATACTTAAAGAGCATTGGCACAGTGTTGGCAGCAAATGCACAGCAGAGAGAGTGTTCAAACTGCATTGTGTCACATAGAAGTGTCTTTAAAAGATAACACACTTGGTTGATTTGTTCCAAAACTTAGCAATCTTTCTGGAGTTTCAGGAGCTGCAGTGCCCCAGAAAACCCTTTAAATGCCTCAGACATAATTGCTGGCCCTTGAAACTTCATACCAGGGTTGATGTGCAAGGAGGCTATTCCAGCAATACCCCTGTTTCCATGGAGAATGTTGAAGAACAATGGAGGAGAAGACAAAACTTGGATGCAGCTATCCCAAGGAAAAGTTTGGTTTTGTTTGAAAATTGAGACAAAATGTACATAAATGAATAAACTGAAATGGCTGTAAATAGCCTATGAAAACATGCTATAATAAAATTGTTTAGAATTCTTCTTCATTATCCCACTTCACATTGGATAGGATTACTGGAAAAGAAGATCCTGTATTTTTTAAAGAAATCCACAGGCATTATAGCAAATGAGTATGTTTTCCAGTTCAAATATTTTGAGTATTTTTTAATGTTTGCACAGGCTCAGGATTTCTGAGCCCATGAAATAATCTGAAAAAAATCCCACCATTTCTTGCTTTGCTGAGACTCACCACATGGCATACGGTTGAAAACACTTTTCTGTGGCATGTTTAATAGGTTGCAGAGTAGGCAGAACCTCTAGCCATATGTGGTTCCTTATAGCAACTGGGGTGAGAGCAGACAAAATACATCCCTCTTTCCCAAAGCAAATTGTATGGCTCTGTGGTCACCTGAAAGGAAAGACCACTTCCAGTTTAGCCACACAAAAGTAATCTATGTGTATTCTTAAATTTATTAGTGGCTACATTACTGTGCAATCAGCCTGGATGACCAAAATGTTGGATAAGAAAGGAAAAAAAGGTTTGCTTCTCATTATTTTTTCCCTCTGAGCGTATATCTGCTTTACTCAGAATTTCCTATACCTGATTCTTTGGTGTCTGTGACCACCAACAGAGTTTCCTTCAACCCTAGCAGTCTGGTTTAAATGTGTGCACTGTATATTCTCGTTGTCCAGAGGGTTCTGGTAAAGGCATTTATCTGTTGAATGACATGCAAACTGCCAGATTCAACAGATGACAGCTTAAGCACAGCACTAGTGACCACCAATGGTGTGGTTTTTATTTTGGGATCCTGCTCATTCTTTTTTTTAAAAAAAATAATAGTTGCCATTACTGACATTTTTTTTCCTTTTCCTTTGCAAAATGTTTCTTGTGAGTTCATGAATCCTTCTGCTCTGTCCCATATTAAGGACTGATCCTGATTTCACATGCGCTAATTTTGTGCTGCTCCTCCTCTAGCCTTCAGCAGTTGCTTGTGGTTTGTGCTCACATGAAATGAAAAGCAGGAGTTTAGGAACAGATGTGAATAAACAGGCATGGACACAAATACATGGCTTTTCCCTCCCTCCCTCCCTCTCTCTTTCTCACCTGTTGGCAATTTGCTAACCTCTGTTAAATTTAAGACATAGGGCAGTTTAGAAAATGCACTGTGACCCACCCTTAGTTATTCTTGTCCTTTTTACAGATGGAGATTTGTGGGAAAGGAAGACAGATGCAACGGGGGAACATAAAAGAGGCAAACTGAAAGGACAGTCCGGAGTCATCCAGCCCAGAACCTCAGTATCAGCAGTGACCCTGTCACATAGGTCCTGTTCATGAGCGTATCAGGCTGGAAACTACTTGGCAGGGTTGTTGTCAAAAGACAATTATCCTGTCCCAATGAAGCTGAATGAAGTTCAAGCTAATCTCTTTAGGGGTGGCATACTGTTCATGTAGGATGGTGTTAGAAACCCAGGAAATTAAAAAGTCAGCTGATTGCAAATGTGCATAGTGGAAATGCAGCCTTCCACAGCTCTGCGTATCACAACAGTTCTTAACTGAGATTTTCTTAGCAAACAACATATGCAAAGATAATAACCTCCCTGCTGATGCTGGCAGATATCTTCTTTTCTGATGGACTTGGTTTCATTCACATGCACAACAGGGGGGAAAGGATTATTTTAGCATACTTATTTTCTCTCCTGGTTCACATCATTTACTGAGTATGTACAAATAGGAAGGGTGCCAAATTGTTTACAGAAGATCAGAGATGATTTGAGCCAAAACTATCAGTCCGAGTGCCCTCAAACTTTAGGGATTTTCTGATGTGGCTATGACTCCAAAAGCTGTGACTCAGCCCTATCTCTACACCAGAGTGAATGTCAAAATGAATATTAAGGACAAAAGTCGTACTGTGAGCACCCACTGAGTGCTAGACATGAGAAATTGTCCTGACTCTGTCAGGATAAAACTTTCAAGACACAGGTAATGTACATCATAAATTTGAGCTGAGAATTTAGCTTTTAAGTGTTTTTTCTTTGAAGATCTTCCTGAGCTCCCCTTCCAGACCACCCTCAGTTGCCACCCACAAGTCAGTCAGTCTATGATCTGTAGAGGTCATCTGTCATCCTCAGTATCATTCTGAAAGAATAAGTGCTAATCAGAAAAAAAAAAAAAAATCACTTTAAACAGATGCTTATGTCAAAGATACAATTCTTAGAATTAGAATATAATTAAAATTAGTATGGATACCTATGACTTCATACTAAATGTCTGCATATTTTGCTGTATCTTGACTGTGTATATAGCAACAAAGGAATGACACTGTAGAGATATGGAGATTGGTAGTTTGAGGGAAGGAATTGTGCTGAAAAGGAATCAACAGAAGCTACATCATTGGGTCTGAAACACCAGCATGGTAGCAAGGATGTTTATGTACACTGAAGCCAGTATCATCATCCAAAATGAAGCTGTGCATCAGGGAATATTGTAATAATTATTCCAGTTTTGTGTTGGTTTTTTTTGTTTGGTTGTTGGTTTTTTTTTGTGGTGGTGGGTCTTTTTGGTTGTTTGGTTTGGTTTGTTGTTTTGTTTTGTTTTTTCCAGATCACGTATTTAAACTTAAACAGCTGAGTAGATGAGTAGCAAGGAATAATTATAGAATCATAGAATGGTTAGAGTTGGAAGGGACTTTGAAGAGCATCGAGTTCCAAACCCCCTGCCATGGGCAAGGACACCTCCCAATAAAGCAGGTTGCTCAAAGCCCCATTCAGCCTGGCCTTGAACATTCACAGGGGTGGGGCATCCACAACTTCTCTGGGCAACCTGTTCCAGTGCCTCACCTCCCTCACAGGAAAGAATTTCTTCCTGACATCCAATCTAAATCTCCCCTCTTCCAATTTAAAACCATGACCCCTTGCCCTGTCACTATGCTTCCTGACAAAGAGTCCTTCTCCAGCTCTCCTGTAGGCTCCCTTCAGATACTGGAAGGCTGCTATAAGGTCTCCCCAGAGCCTTCTCTTCTCCAGGCTGAACAGCCCCAGCTCCCTCACCTGTCCTCACAGGAGAGGTGCTCCATCCCTCTAATCATCTTTGTGGCCTTCTGCTGGACCCGTTCCAACAGTTCTATGTCCTTTCTCTGTTGAGGACTCCAGAGCTGGATGCAGTACTCCAGGTAGGGTCTCATGAGTGCGGAGTAGAGGTGCAGAATCACCTTCCGCAACCTGCTGGTCACGCTTCTTTTGATGCAGCCCAGGATACGGTTGGCTTTCTGGGCTGCCAGCACACACTGCCGGCTCATGTTGAGCTTCTCATCCATGAGCACTCCCAAGTCCTTCTCCTCAGGGCTGCTCTTTGGCCATTCTCTGCCCAATCCCAATTTGTGCTTGGGATTGCCATGTCCCAGGTGAGATACATGTCTGTAATAATTTGAGTGGGTTCTTTTCCTTACTGTATAGTGAACAGCCTATTTGACATTTTGTCTTTCAACAGCCTGAAAAACTGCTTTCTTCTCATGTGGCTCCATTCTCAAGATGTAGCTTTTATGCCTCTATGCATCTCCCTTTAAGAAGAGAAAATGATTTGTGATTGGGAATTCTTCTTTACATCTATTTTTCAGATTTGAAATATGGTGTGATGATGGTCGTGTTTTATGTGTCTTAGGTTGACTCCACAATATTATTACTGTTTATTACTTCTGTCACATTTGATTTCCCCTTCTGTTTCAGCTTTCATTTGTTGAAGCTTGTCTTAATTTCAGACCCATATCCTACGACTTACACATCTGCTTACCTTTAGTCATCTGTGTATTCCCATTGATTCCAGTGAGAATACACACGTACTTTAAATTAAACACACATGCAAGATTTTTGGAATTAAATAATGGGAAATAAACTCTACTTGTTGTTATTTTTCCCCAGCTTAAACAGCTAGCAGCTTCTGCAGGTGGTCAAACCTGCAGAGACTTAAACCCCATTGTTACTGAAGAAAAGAGAGTCAGTCTGAAATCAGTAAGATTTCAGAAAAAGTCTTGACAATATTAAGAAGAGAGGGTTTTTTTTTATAGCAATAATAGTGGTGTGGGCTTTCATAGCAAGGATTATTCCAAGACAGTAGAACTGGCAACAATCCAACATTTTATTCTTTTTTCTTGAGTCAGTAATCAGATCAAACAGAGTTTTCCTTCCTTATGTAAATCAGTGTTGTCAAAAGTATGGGGCAGGAGGGATAGGAGAAAAGTGTAGTTTGTAATTTTTGCTGGAGGAACACCCCCATTGTCACTGGTGCTGGCTTGGAAAAGACTTAATTTTCCTGAAAAATAAACATCAAAAGAACAGCAGAAGTTTCTAAGAAACTATCAGGTAGAAAATCATATTGAAGAACCATCTGTGAAGATTTACTACATTATCATAATTTATTTTCCTTATTTCTGTGTATTTTCTTCATATTTAAACTGTTACAGCAAGGTCTGGAAACAACTCAAATTTCAAAATTTTTAAAGTATCACAAGTTTCTTCTTAGTTGTGAAAGACTAAGACTCCTCCAGTGTTGCATTAGATCAGGGGAAGGCCCCAGAGAAGAGGTGGAGCCACATGGCTATATTGTTAGCAGCCCTGGTTTTACTGGATCTGATGGGTTTTGGAGTGCTTTCTTCTACCCCACAGCACTCATCTATGTCAGGTATCAGGGGAGAGAAATTACTTGATTAGGTTCAGAGATATTAGGTAGTACCTAAAAATATTCAGCTGCTTTGGACACTGTCTGGAGTCTACCTCTTCATAAAACTCATCTTTATCGAGGCCCAAGAATCTTCCTTTGTTGCTTATCCAGAAACTGTGCGTGAGCCAAGAAGTTCAGAACAACCAGGAATATGAAAACACAGTTAAAAATGCACATGATTGATACACGTGGAGGCTGTATGGGAAACAGTTGCAGGAGTTGTAGGGCTTGGCAGAAGAAGGCATCTTGCCCCAAGTTAAAGGGTACTTGGGAGGCTTATTTAACCTTCACTCTGGCCATTTGCACACAATTTTATGTTATTATTTACTACATGATTGAATTGAAATGTGAATTTACCATAGCAACCCAGGCTTCAAATGGGGCATACATTGCGTTCCAAAATTACAGCACCTCCTTAAAAAGGAGTAAAGAATAGTGCTCTCTGCAATCCAGACTCTTGCAAAATGTTATTAGCAAAATATGGCTTTAATAAACAACACATTTTCTCCAATTCTTAGTGTACATTTAATAGGGAGAGGTTACAATTTAAAAAAAAAAATCATATAGATTTACAAATACATTTAAATGAGCTATTTCAGCTTAATCCATTTTTGAGGAAAAAGATAAGGTGGGGGACATACAGCTGGCAATGGTAAGACCAAGGCCCTGTGGGAGATTTACATGATGTGGTGAGGGTTTCTGTGCCACTGTCTTCATGTTTCACTGTAAGAAAAAAAAACAGTAACAGATCATATATTCATTCTTACATTTTACTCTGTACTTTTAATTGGTCCTTTTGCCAGAAAAATAATAGAGTATCCAGCAGATGATATAACTGTACATAAATAAAAATTTATTCAAATCTCCTACTTGCAATCGCTTTCCACTAATAGAATACCAGAGTCAGCTGGATTTCTGGAAAGCAGAATGTGTCCAGAAGTTTTGCTGGGTTATGCAAAATTACACTTGTTTCACTGAGCATTTGAAAGTCTCATACAATTGTAAATTTCTGATTGCTTGAGTGTATGTGCACCTTTGTGTGTCTATCTATTCATATTATGTGAACAAAACACTTGGACTTGCACATCCATTTCACTTATTTCTTGCTATTCTCAGGCAGATGTTATTAACAAGATTTATCCTAAGCATAAGCACACATAAGGTTTTCTATTTTTTCTATTCTGAACATCAATTTTATATAACTGATGTAATTCTTCCTTTTTTTTCTAAGCAGAGTTTGAAGAGATTCAGCCACGTGTATGTTTGGCATGAGAAAAGAGCTGTACAAAAAGGAGCAACCTTTTCACCCTCTTTATGAAGTATTTCTTGTGATTAAAGCAACACTGAAAATTAGGTACCATTTTTAAAAGTCAAGAACCCAAGCCCTGTAGTAAATGAGTGCTACAATGGGTGAGATAACCCATGTCTCTCTGAACACTTCTGAGATATATAGGAATATATTTTCAATGGGAGATAAATTGGGATCCTCAAGCGTAAGAATTTTTGAATTGTTATACTACCATAGGCTTTCTTTCACAACGCAGACCAGCATAAAGGAGAGAGGAAACTCGGCACACAGCAGCTTGGCTGCCCAATTTACTTCTACGCATCTCTAGTATCTGAACTCAGACAGTTCTAGACTCAGGAGAAATGCAACTTCAGAGCTTGAAAGGCCAGTGGTGGGACCTATCTTAGACCTTCTTTTTGATGTGATGTAAATTCCACGAGAACTCGCAATTTACTGGAAATGGGAGATGCCTGGATGAGTGGGTTAAGAGGACCCAGCTCCCATTCCTTGTGCACATGGGCACAGTAAACTATGGTGAACACACCGGCCTTGTGGGTTTCTACAGAGACTCAACCCAGCTGCTTCAGCCCATCCATTTTTCAGACTTTCTGGACCCAGTATTTTTGCAGATATCCCTGTCTTTTCCACCTCATTGCTAGTTTTCTATTTCAGGTGCTACGATATAATATTAGAACATCTTCCCAATTGTAATTTATGATATTAACTGAAAATTTCACAGGACAAAAGCACATCCTATGGATTGTCTTAAATTCACTGTCTATTTCAGATTATTGTAAAGTAATGGAAACCACAGCAGGTTTGAATTTTGTTTTACTTTTTAATCTAAAGATGTAACTTATTTTGTCTTAAGGGAATTGTAAGAAATACTGATATACTTAAAGAAAACACATTTAAGTGCTGTCTGAGGGCAGCAAATGAACCTTAACAGTGAGATTCTGCTCTAAATCTCTAAAAATTGTGATGTAAATCTCTAAAATTGCGATGTAAAAATACTTTACTGGGATGTAAGAAGAAGGGTTTGAAATTAGTTACATGTCCAAATGTGTGCAATCCAAGATGATAGTCAGTTAGAAATGGCTAATGCATTAGGAAAAAATGATTCTCAGAATTTAAAGGAGTCAGTTTATACTCCCATCCAAGATTTCTAGTGACATTACACATCATGAAACAATGAAGTCTAATAAAGCTTGTTCACTTCAACAGAAGTTTTAAAGTATGTTTAGAAAGATCTTCCCTTATCAGTGCTGCCTGTCTTCAGCCTTAAAATCCTAAATCATTCACTTTTTAACTTCTTTTTCTAGCACTCAGAACAACATCTTTTTATTTTTTCTTCCCAGCTTGTACCCATGACATGCACCATGCATACCAACACTCTGAAATATTTTGTATAACGCATTCCCCATATTCGCTGGGAAATACCAGGAACAGATGCAAGTCCTGACGTAAGTTTTCAATAAAATAATGAAACTAGATCCTAGCTAGCTAGGAACAGTGCACATCTGAATTCAGAACTCCCTAACTCCATGGCTACAGGCAGTATAATTTCATAGTTCTCAGAATATTTGAAACTCAGAAGCTACTCAGTAACAGAAACTGTGGTTCCTGGAAGTAAAGTGAAATATCTATTAATTTTGTGTATCAAAGTTAGTATTCTCTAAAAGAATATAAATTATTAAGAATAAAATAATATACGTTATTAAGAGATACTTCTGATACCTGATATACAGTCTTCTTTTGGGTAATCAATGCTATGTAAGTGTTAAATGTTCCATTCTCAACTTTACACAAAGGCAGAGTCTTTTTTTGGCCTCGGTCTTCACAGAGTAAATTCATTAGTTTGAATTCTGTTTTTATTAATGCCGAAAGTCAGGAAAAAATGCCAGGACTGAACCCCATAATACCATTGCTCTGTTATTTGGAAAAATTTGCTTGTCTGTACTTTAAGCTCTCTGGGATAAAATCTGTCTTTCCAGAGGTTTCAGACTGTGTACAAGACAATAGAAACAATGCTGGAATATAATAAATGCTTTAAAATATTAACAGTGCCAGTGAATTCAGTTTTGGTCCATGTAATTGCAAAGTATGTCCAGATGCTGCAATGATGCATACCTTGCAAATACATATAATGTTAAACAGATAATAAAGGTTGAATTAAACAAGTCAATGATTTTGGCCTTGCTGCTGGCTGGCAGTTAGGGAGTGTATGTGAAATAAACCATCACCACAATTAACACTGATTGGTGCTCTATAATCTCCAAGGAAATCCAAGATGTTGCCTCTCTTGCTTCTGGGAACAGTTCCTCTGAGGCAGCATTTAGAGCATTGACAGGTTGGGTCAGTTAAACCTTAATGTATAATGTCCAAACTTTTTATGATTTGCCAATTAATTTCAACTTTTGGAGCTGTCAGTTTAGCCCTTTTTCTAAAACATAAAGGAGAAGTGCCTTCAAAATTATTTTCTTATGAAGTAATTGCAGAAGGATGGCTAGCTCCAGCACAATAGCATAGATTTATTTATAGGATGCCAATAGATTTCCTGTCTGTTGCTTAATTGTCCTTTTTTCAAGTCCACTCTCTGGCAACATTTGTCTGTTACTTATTTTGAAACTATAGATGACAGGGTATCCCCAAAGGTGCATCAGTACCTACTTGATGAACCCAGATGCTGCATGAAAATATGATGCTTTTGAAAATTTATTATTAGAATTTATTGGTGTTTCTCTGGAGGTCAAAAGATCCTGTGATGGAAGTGCATGGCAATTCAAGGTGTCAGTAGTAACCACTTGGTAGTATTCCAAATTTTTCTAGTTTCTTTGAATTACAGTATACGCAGGAAATAAAAAGTGAGGACACTCCTGACATGGGAACATGGCTTTCAGCTAGGACTGGGCATTGGTAGGTAGAAGTGTGTTACCATAAATGGAGTTAGAAGACAGATGAATGAAACTTGAGACAAAAAGGAAATTCTCTGTGATAAATTATTAAAACTAAGGCATTTTGCCTTAGTTTTAATAAGCATGCATGCATCATAGCATGCTACTTATTTGGGTGAAGAAATGCCCCAAGTTCCACTTCTTGCACACTGACAGATCAGCTCTGAACCATCAGTTATCCCCAGCAATGTGTCCAGGACCACTGCTGTCAAACACACAGTAAAGCCTGCTGCCTACCAGAGTCCATTTGAAGATCTTGATTCTGGTTTCTCCTGAAATTACATTTTTGAATGTGTGTGACACAACAGACTCCATTATAATGAGTGCAGAGTTCAAAACTTGGCACTAGTGCCTGCTTTTTTTCTGAAGTCAAGTGTAAAGACTTAGGGCCCTATTAATGAAAAATCCATCCTGTGGCTGGATCATAGAAAAAGGAGGGCCTCAAATTCTGAGCAGGATCTGTTATAAAAGCCATGTGTTCATGTAAAAATATGATGGAATATGGGCACAGAAAGTTACATGTGGATTTCACTAGATGCATAGGGATTCCTGGTATGCATGTAAATTTATCTGTTGTACTTAGAGACACAATGCAAGAGGACAGAAGGCTGTAAATATATTTCCTTGCTGCGTAAAGTAGGGTGATAAACAATAACGTCAGATTCCCTGAAAATCAAAGTTGAGGCCAAACTTGAAATAAGACAGACAAACACATTGCCATGAATGGACAATAGAGCTAAGGAACTCAGCAAATTGTGAAAGATACTACTTTTCTTTATCCTGCTTAACATTTTTGGTTCTAAAGTGGGAAACCAATCATTCTTCTATGATATATCAACCATGCTCCCTGAACAATCTAGGGACCTGCTAAGAGTTTATACCTGAGTATTTGTCATAGGCTGCAGTAGTTAGCACCTGTTATTTTTAGCAAGACAGTTAGGCAGTCCTAAAATATAAATACCTACTAGAAGTATATTATTATTCTAAGGAAAAATAGATGTTATTCCAATGATCTCAGTAAGGAAACATGCTCTCTTTTGGGTTTTTTTACTGTTTTAATCAAAATGTTCAGGAATAGATAGAGAGAAAACAATTCCATCAGAACATATCACTGTGTTAATAACTCTAGCATTAGCCAACTTACACAAATCACACTAGTTTTCTTTATGTAATATGTTTAATTTCCAATAACTTTAGTGGACAGTCTGGATTACACATAGTTTAACTTCCCGTCCCCTTTTTCTTTTTAAATAAACAAACAAACAAAACAAAACAAAACAAACAAAAAAAAACCAACAAACAAACAAACAAACAAACCACCAAAAACCAACCAAACAAAACCAAACAAAACCCCCCCACAACCAAACAAAAAACCCACAACAACCCACAACAACAACCCACAAGGCAGATTTGGTTCATGCTGCTCATTTTCTCTAAGTTGTACTTGTAGCCCAACTAATTGTAGCCCAGGTCCCTTTCTTTCATAGCTGCGTGTGTGTGGTCTTCACCTATCCCACAGTGATGGTTTTTCTAAAGGAGCCAATGCAGAAAGCATATGAGGACTCTGGGAAGGAGATTTGAGGCTACTTTTGTAAGGTTGCTTTCAGAAGAGTTTTCACCTTCTGGACAAGAGCTTTGCTCTTTGGACTGCTGGAATTTGCTATAATTTATGCCATCTTAAGCTTCTAAATTATGTCTAATGCAGCTCTACCCTCTTTGGTATGGATTCTTACTAAAAAGCATGAAACATGAGCCATTTTGACTGAAAACTAGTTTTTGTCACCAACATGAAGACCTCAACTGTTTGTTCCATATGTGAAATCAAGCGACAGCAGCTTTCATGTTTTTACAGTGTAATCATGTCACGGCAGCTGGAGGAAGCATTAAGCCACATGAGTCAAGCAGGGATATATCCAGGATCTACACAGGACGTGTCTGACCTTCATCATTGCTGATGCTGCTTAGATCTTCCACATGACTATAAGGACAAATTTCAGCTCTGATGCAGAGCTTTATATTGCATCATCACAGGAATGCAGCCAAGCTGCTGCAATGTCAGCTAAAGACCAAAGTGGTAAAGACCACTTTAATGCTACAGAATAAGTGTCAAAGTGTAGAAGTATAATGGCCTTCAACCAAGGAAAACGGAAACTAAAGCACCTTTTCTAGGATTCTACTTTCACATTACTGGGTTCTTTAGGCAGAATGTGTGTAAGATGGTGGTGGTCTTGAATGCTTAGAAATGAAGGGGAGTAGAAACAGTTGTCATATAGTCAATGTGTTCCATATACCTTGAGAATTCATTAAGTGGTCTATTAATTGCTGGTGCCAGTATAACAGAATCAAGAGAGTGAAAAACCTAATAGTCTGTTGGTATAGTCAACAAGGAGAAGAAAAATAAACATCACCAAAGCTGTAAATATGTCACAAAAGTTCAAAACCTTATGTTTCCAGAGCAACAGAAGGTTTCATTAAAATTATGAGTTTAGCTCTGGAAAAGAATTCAGTTAGAACACAGGTGGTTGTAATAAAAATTGTGAACATTAGGAAAAATCAGTGTTGTCTGTTGCAAAGTAGGAATAATTCTGTCCAATACCTTCTATGCATCCCCACTGGCAGGTTTTATTCAATAAACTGAAGCAATAAATACACTGTATAACTGCATGATATATGTGTAATATTACTATACATGTAAAAAATGCTGTAAACATAAGGGTTTGGGGGTTTTTTTGTATACTATCCTCTATGAGGAATCCAGTCCATCCTCTGAAAAAGTTTATTATTGAAATGACATGATATGTTACAATTAATATGATGACATAAATTCAGTTTTGCAAGTTGTTGCAGAACTTTCTCTCTTATTACTATCACCAGGACTTGAAAGAGTTGCTTAAGCATTTTGCAGGAGATGAGTTCCTTACATCCTTAGCATTTTCAGAAAGAGAAATGAGTCTGTATTTCCTTGGACAGCTGACTCAGACAACATAGCTAATGCTGTTTGTGGTTTATGTAGGACAGCAGGATAGATGAGTTCCTTTCATACATCACCTAGCTTGAAAAGATATAAAATTATGAAGGGGCTCCTTCTGTCCCATCTTGCATAAGAGATAAGAGTGAGGAGGAGATGACAGTTGGGTTTTCTACTAAATGCAGTTGCAGGCCAGCTGGAGAATGACTGCTCTTTCACGTGCATTAAGTAATGTAAGTACATCTATGTACGTTTGCCTCAGATGATAGGTGTTAAAAATACAATTGAACAATTTATAAAATTGGTTTTGTCCATTTTCAGTTTTCCCATCCACAAGATCTACATGTTCTGTCCTGCAAGCCATAGATTCTCAGAACAACACACACATCTGTTATGAAAACACAGTATTGTACTATTTATGCCAGAAGGTCCCAAGCAGAAAACAAAACAAAACAAATAAGTCAACTGTGATAAACAACAACAACAACAAAACAAACAAGAGCACTTTTCTGCCATCTTGCAAAACAAAATCCTTCAGGCATGATTTATTAGCAAAACCAGCTATGGACAGTCAATAGTGTACATCTGGATCTAATGAACAAATGCACAGCCAAAATATTTTTTTTTCCCAGAGTTTAAGTGAAGTAATTCGTCTGTACTTTAACAAAAGCTTTTATTTCCACATGAAGAGGTGGGCAGCCATTCAATCAGACATGATTGAAATTGTTTCAGTCAGTTAAATTGTCCAATATTTTCATGTTACCTTGAGAAAAAAAAGACAGAGGAGAGCATGTGTGTGCCATTTTGAGATGAGGGAACGTATGTTTCTACTACAAGAATTTTAATATATGCAAATTTGTATACAAATATTTATGAATCTATTATCCACAGGGAAAGTAAAACACTTGCATTAACATGAAACATCACAATTAATTAAGATCATAAATAACAGAAACTGTATGTGGAATGAGAAGGCTGGGATACTCTTTACTCAGCTCTAGAGCCTTCTGGGTGGAAAAGCTCATTTTTCAAAGCAGATGCTCCTGCCTACTGTATCAGAATTTCTGTTTAAGTTTTTGAGTGGGTGTTCACTGCTTTCAGCTGACAGTTGATGGTCTTTAGCAATGTCACCCATTGTTAATTGCCCAGATTTTGTTGCATGTGCATCAGTAGAAACGGGAAGACCTGTGCTTAAGGAAAGAGCTCAGTAAGAGTTTCTCTCTGACCTTTATGTGATATTTCTGTACCTCTAAGCAATGCAAGGAGGCTCACTGAAGTCAATAGAACTAATGGCATGTTTAAAGTGAAACATGTGCGCGATTGTTTGTAGAACCAGAGTCCATGATTTTAATTCTCTTTAACAGTGGCTTAACTCTTGATATCATCCAGCTAGCAGGCTGCTTTTCTTTTACTCCTTTTTTTCTTGGAAGTGTGCCACAATTCTTTTAAAGGAGCTTTTGAGTCTAGCATCACTGTGAAGCAGCACAGCAGAATATCAGGCACTGTTGTGGAGGTTTTCCAATTAATTTAGGATTTGCAGCTAAATATAGGTGACAGGATTTAACATATGAATAATCCAGGAACCCTTATACAGCAAAATTTCAGTGAAGGGGGGTCTTTAAAAAAAAACAAACAAAAAACAACAGACAAAATGTTTCAAACATATGCCAGACATTTACAGGACTGTTAGCAACAAGTGGCTGAAGGAAAGCTGGACAACTGCAAATAAAGCAACTTTGGCTGATGGATCTTTTAAAACATCAAATAATGGCTGATGACTTCTTCATATTCGGGTAGACTTCACTGACTACATTACAGCCTCACACTCTTTTTTCTGTTTCTGAAAATCTCTTATAACAGCAGACCAATGATATCTGAAAGAGATGGGCCTAGTCAAGATATTATTCCTGCTCTAGAACTTAATCTGACACAATTTTTCATGCAAGAAATTTGGCTAGACCATGCAACCATATAAAAAAATAAATCTTCTGTAAGACAAATTTGTCTTAATAATTGAGGTGGCTCTTCTTACATGTTGTTAATTTTCTGTAAAAACACAAACCTTGAGGTTAAAAAAAACTAATCACAAGTATTTTAATCCTTTTAGGTTGTTTTCCTCATCTTCTAAAGCAATCAGATATGACAACAGTGGAAACGGAAAAAAAGTGACATAATAATGAGATATTTGCATCCAACTACATAGAAAGCAGAATGAGCTAAATATTGACTTCACTGTCTTTCTAAATGTTGCCGAGTGGCACTCAAGATCAAGAATTATTCAGTGGTCCCCTAATAAGGGGAATTCTGCATGCCTTCAGCTGGCCCTTCTTTGTAAGCCAGTAATAAAAAAAACCTCAGATTTGGGTACATCTAGTTTTGCCCATAATTTATTGTCTGATACTGGCTAGTGCACAAAAACTGTTTTTTTTATATACAGTTTTTGTTTTTTTAAGGCAATTTTTATACCGTGTTGTGAAAGCATGCAGTCTAGCTCTCCCTGATACCAAATAGAAAACTGTAAATGTATGAGTAATATCTGAGAGCTACTATCAAACTGCTGTGAGTGGAGAAAGCTTTCTTGTTGCCAAAATGACATTCTACAAAATTTCCTTAAGTTATATTTTACTTCCTTTATCATATATCTTAGTAACTGAGATATGAATATATAAGGCATGTGAGTTATCAGTTTCATTTCCTATTTGAAGTACATGAAAGTAGGGAAAGACTGTAATAGGTAGGACAGGTTAACGGCTTCCAACCACTGCGTAGGGATGCTATGATCATAGGTGCTGTCATAAAAGTTCATTTACAATCAATTTCCACAAATACTTAACTTAAAATTACAATGCTTTAAATTATTCTTTGGTTTAATTACCAGAAAAAAAGTAATCAATAATTTTACAAATGAAGAGACTCAGGTTTTTTAATTTTTTATTTTATTTTGGTTTTTTTTAGCAAGAAGTATTAGCATCATTTTCAGCTCTGCCTACTTTGAAGGATTAAATTTAGAATGGCACTTATTTCAGAGGGAGTTCAGCTAATTGTATATCTGGAGATGTAATGAAGCTCTGAAATATTTCTTTCCCCTGGGAGGCTATAGTGCTGGCTATTACAATAGGTTACTTCTTTCATGCTTGACAGTTGAAGGGCTTTTTTGAATAACGGCAGGAAGTCCAGAGCTTTTCTCTGTACTGCTTTCCTTTCAGTATGCCGGATGCCCTGGTACCATAGGAGCTTTGAAACCTTCTCGTGTTTCTTCAACACCTGATGGTGATTGTTTGACTGGAGATTTACAGCTGACCTGAAACTCAAAGCTTTCAAATAGCTGAAGTTACAGAAGCTTGAAATAGTGCTGGATTCACTGGAGTGATAGTGTTATCATCATCTGATGGCTGCTGAACAGTGAAATGAGATGGTAACTTCTGCATTCCAGCGGTCAGACGTTTCTACCACCAAAAACACCAACACAACTCAAAGAAAAAGCTATTTAGAGGCCTTATCTCCCAGACACGTTTACATATGTTTGAGCTCTAACCACATCAGTAGCATTACTAGCTTTAATGGAATATCCCCTGTGCTAGTTTATCTCACATGTAAGAACTTGCAAGATGAAGGCCTCAGTTATTTATATCTGAGAGGAAGCAGCTCAAGAAACCAAGACTGGGGAAGAGAAGAGACTTCCTCCTCCTGTTCTTGGAGACAACCCCATCCTTTCATGTCCGAGAAGAACTGGTGAAGTCAACTGGTTTGTAGGGGCATCTCTGCAAAATATCTGTGGTCTGTGCAGTATTTCTTTTTGCAGAATGGAAGAATCACAGACTGGCTGTTGTTGACAGACACCGCTGGAGATTATCTAGTCCAATCCCCTTACTCAAGCAGGTTGCTCAGGACCATATACCATAGGGTTTTGAATATCTCCAATGATATCCCCTACCATCTTGCTGGAAAACCTGTGCTACCGTTTGATAACCGTCACAGAAAAAAGGGTTTTCTTATGTTCAGAGGCAATCTCCTGTGTTTCAGTTTGTACCCACTGCCTCTTGACCTGCCACTGAGCACCAGTGAGAAGAATCTATCTCAGCCCTCCCCTTGACCTGCTGAAAACTCTGGCAATGCTCTGCTGAATCTGGTGAATCTTTGCACTGAGGACACATTGATGGTGATACAGGTCTGTCAAAATCTGGATTCTTTTCAGAGACTGTAATTGCTCAGATATTATGAAGGTCCTAAATCACATATAAAACTCTAAAACACCCCATTATCTGTCCCCTTGTCTCCCCTCTATCCACTGTTACTAAGAAACCAGTAGTATGTGAGAGCCAAGAAATAAAGATGCAAGTTTTTTACATGAAGAACTTCATACCTAATGTCAAGCAATAGAGAGTTTCATTACTGCTTGCTCCTTTAAAGCCACCATACAGCATTTGAAGAGATACTGCAAAACTGCAAAACACATGTTCCTGAGTTATAAATAAAAGGGGAGATAAGTTTGGAGACAATTTATGTCTGTAGGAAGTTACTATAGATGCATAAATGGAGAGCCATAAAGCTTTAACTAAGCTGTAACAGGATTGCATCAGGGATAAAGTTCCCTGATGTAATAACAGAGAAAAAGGAAAAATTATTCCAGAGATGAAACTAGACCAACAGCTGAACAATATTTTCAAATTGTAACATTCTCTTTCAATAGTGATTCTTTTTCTCATTAGTCTTTCTCTCATTTGTTTTGTTATTACTATCACCATCAATGGTCCCTGTTCAGATGTGAACACATACTGATAGTAATTCCCACATCTAGAAAAAAAGACTTTATGTGGAAAAGGAAAGAATTAAAATCCTTTGGCAGTAAATGTGTTTTTATTTGTTTGCTTGTTTGTTTGTGTTTTGGTTTTTTTTTTTTTAAAAAGAATGGTAATATTCCACTGTCAAAAAACAACCCCAAATCTAAGCAAAGATGGAATATACTTTATTTTGTGAAACATCAATAGGTAATAAATTAGGAAAAAAAGAGATTAAGAATGTCTCGGGGAATATTAATTATGGTATATCTTGAATTATCATTTCAATTATTAAAATAGTCTTAAAATTAATTTTGTCTGAATTCTTGTAACAGAAAACAGTATTTACCAGTAACAGCCTTGCTCTTACTCTGGTATATACAGTTTATTGTGGTAAATCATGCATACAGAGGCTTACTAGGGTATGCATATAGTTATATGTTTAGCAGGCATTTATATTTTCATAATGGTAATTTAGATTTATATTTCTAACACAGCACACTATCCAATTCCCAGGAATACTAGTAAGTCTAACAAGAATAAACCTATGTTTAGGAGAAAAACTGAATGACATTGCCTAAAACTAGCTTGGCAACCTATTGCCTTAAACTAGCTTGGTAACCTACCTTTTAGGCTGAAATGAATGTTTCAGCCACAAGTCAGAAGATCACTTGCACAGTTTTCTTTAAAGCCTAAAGCAGTTATTTAGATATTAAGTTGTGTAAATCTGGAAAATAAACAAACTGAACTAGTATTTCATTGGTACCCTGTATTTGTACAGTCATACTGTTTAAGCAGGTGGAATGCTATCTTCCTTCCTAACTTCCTATCCAACTTTTCCTATCAAAAAAAAGACTTGGCAACTTATAAACTAAAAATATGCCACGAAAAAAGAAAATTCCTGAAACTGTTATTTACTAGAAATCCCTGTACTTCCATTAAAAGAGAAAGAGGTAAAATAAACTTATTCAAGTCATACATTTTAAAGAGTGAATTAAAAAATGAGTTAAATATTCTGTTTCTGCATTTAATTCATTACAGTACATTGTCAGTGTTGCTTAGCCTGGGTACCTTATGTTCTGGAAATATAGTAGAATGTTTTACAAATAAAATATATCTGTAAGGTTGTTTTTTATTTTTCTGCTGAGGTTAAAACTTCTTACAGTTTATCAAGTTACATTGAGAAGAGTATTTTTATTGCTATTTTATGAGTCCATAATATAGAGTGTCATAAGACAATTTGGAACTAAAGCATCTTTAAAAAAAAAAAAAATAACAGCTACTTCTGAAATCTCTGTGAACAGATTCAATGTATCAATGTATACATAGTTATAATACAGACCAGTCCATAAAAAAGGCAGCCTCTAATTTTTTTATGTTAAAATAATCTAAATGTTGCTTTTTAATAGCTTTTAACTGATGCTTTTTTTTCTTCACTTCCATTTAAGGGGATGTGATCTCTTAGAAAAACAGTAGTAAAATAACTTTAAGTTGAAAGCAATGTAGATTCTCAGGCAGGACAGCTATAGTCAAATGCTTATGCCATGAGGTTAACACAAAAGCTGATAGAAATATTTTAGAATAGATTATTTGAATATTATCACTGTATCTTTAATGCAACACTTGTGTTTCAGTTATAAAACTGCATCCTGAAGCAAATCCCTTGTAATTTTCCAAATAGAAGGGAAGTGCTACATTTAAATGGTATTATTTAAGAAGTAGGTAAGTTTCACAGTAGTGATTTTTATATCGGGTGTTTTAAAACTTCTGTATTAAGGAGAAGCAGTTCTTTTAGCATCAGGTAAGTAATGTTGAAATCCAAAGTTTGCTTGTGCCTGAAGAAGTTGATATGGCCCTTATCTTTAATTAAAAGTGTCTGTACTATGTTTCTCCATATGAAGATATGGTGCTTCATTTCTTTAAATAGATGGCTCTGAAAAATGTAGCCTCCAAAAGGACGATGACTATGTGTAATTTCAAAAAACATAGGACTAACTGTACTTGTTCAAAGCAGACGTAGCAATGTAGGCAGAAGCATTTATTAACATTTCCATATCTAAAAAGGCAGGCATCTGTGTCTGTCAGGACTCTCTGAGGACCTCCCCAAATATCAATATCAAAATACCGGTTTGATGAGCTCTGCTATGGCTAGGTCACATGAATCCTAATGTCCAACAATACTTCCACCTCCAGTAGGTGAATGGTTGCAGCAGGCAATCTATGCCCTAAAGCTGGAGCAGCTTTGGCTGGGACTGCTCAATTGAAGCATTGAGGTGAGAAACTCAGAGCTTCAGTGATTAACCAAGATGCTTGCTAGCTTTCATTCTTTGTTCTTCATGTTTCATGAGCGGTTTCCCAAGTCATGGAGTGCAATTGTAATATCTGAAGCCTTACAGAGAACCAAAAGCAGCAGAGAACAGCAGCTCCAAAAAATTATGAGAATACTGAACCACAATATGAATTTACTTGAAACTTAAATGATCTGTATACATGAATGGTTTGTCTGAAAAGCAGTAACTTTCCAGGGCTCGTGCAAGCAAATTGCATTGGCATGGATGATCACAAGTAGGGCAGGGACAATGTCTTGCTCAAGAAGCTATTGAGAGAATAATTTGTGACTAATATTTCCAATTTTTTGCTCAGCTATAGACATAAGAGTTCCAACTTCTTATGTCACTTAAAATTTACTACTTTAATAGTGCTGCAGACTACATTCATTTTAATACCAATTCTAGATATGATAGGAAAAAAAGGCATTACATCATAGTAGTGGTGAGTTAAAAAGTAGAGCTATATAAGAAAATGCTATCCTCCTTAACAAAAAAACCCCAAACAAACACAAACAAAACCAAAACCCAAAACAAACAAACAAATCCAACAAAACAAACAAAAAAAAAAACCAACAACAACAACAAAAAAAGAAGAAATTATTTTTTTTCTATTCTTTTGTTGAACCTCATATGGATGGAATGTAGTAAGTTACTGAAGGTCTATTGTAAAATTGTTAGGAATGACTCAAAAAATAACAGAAAATTTATTCACCATTATTATATTTGCAGAGTTTACAATGCTACATATCTTGACGGACTTCATCCCCATTACATTCTGTAGAAACTTCTTGATAACTGATATCTGCTTTTATATATATTTATACGTGTATGTGTATATATATTTGTGTATGTATGCGTTGCCTTGAGGATTTACACTGAAGCTTATTTGTTTTAAGAGATTAGAGAAAAAAAAACATGCAATGGCCATGAAAGCTTTATCATGGACTCACTCACCATCTGTTTGCTACAACTGACTTCTAGGAAAAAAACAGAAGGTAATAAAGAAAAGGTTTATTGTAAAAAAAACCCAAAAATTGTATTTCATTAATCATATGAGTAGTATGTCTTTGTTTAGAGATTTAAAGAAATATAGAACACTCAATATAAAAGACTAGTTGAGAATGAAACCTATTAATATCAGTCATGATACATCAGCTACAAGACAAAAAAAAAAAAAAAAAAAAAAAAAAAAAAAAAAAAAAAAGCTGTCTTCCTCTATAAGAGAATTGCACTTCTTCATACCATTTACTCTAAAATGTATATTTTCTTTTGGCATCCTGACATGTTAAACACTTATTTCAAGCATGTGGAGCATCTTGTTTTTCCATTTAATCTCTCTGCTGCATGAAAAAACAGAGTAATAGTTGGAGAAATGCTCCTTGGAGAAGGAAGTTTTCTGTGTATTCATCTGAAACAAGATATCTCGTGATGCAGGAGCTCTGTATGATAAATACTATTTGGAATGAAAAATCTAATGAGTATAGATATTATCAGAGTTGTTCTTTAGCCCCAAGTGAATATTAATGGCATGTGTTTTGTATTTCATGATACGCTTTCTGAGAACTCTTAATTAATGGAAAATACTTCAATTCGCAAAAATATGCAGTGCTTGCTGTTGAGTAAGATTTTGTGTGAAAATAATGTGATTGAATAACTATTCCTTGGCTGTCACTGTGTAGCTACTTAGAAGGCCTCAGTTAGACACTTAATGTATTCAATACTCACTGTTCCTATGCTTTTGCTGTCCTCAGTCAGCCTTCCAAAAGGCACTTTAAAAACGAGATGAAAAGCAATAAATGTAAAGAAATAGCATTATATTTCTGCCAATATCTAAGAACTCTACTTTTGTATAGAGGTGGTAGCCTCTGGATGCTGAGTTCAAACCAGACTTTAACACTCTATTTCCTAAGTATGCCCAAGAGCACCAAATGGTCCTCTCAGTTATGAGTTCCTTTATGAACAGTTTGCCTTTTTCACTCTAGGGTTATTTTTCTCTTAAAATCAGAGTTATGTTTTTTTTAGATCATATCTATTTTCTAAATAAACTGAACATCACCAAACATCCCTCTTCATTATGGGTTCTAAGAATATCTAGATTATAATAACAAATAAAAGATTTTAAAATATGACAACAGAGAATAATAAACTGATGAGTTAGAACAAATCACTGACAACACAAATAAGGATATAGGAGGTGAGTTCAGCCAGGCATTGTAAGAGCATGAGAGAAGAAATGTGTTATAGAGTCCCTCTGCTAGTTAATGGATCACTTGGTTTTTGAATAAAATCACTGAAGGAAATAAAAAAAACCAACCAACCCACCATCTGGAAGTATATTTTAGACCAAAGTAACAGGCTAAGATTTTGATTATTTTTCATGTTTGGAGAACATTGTTTTCCTTAATTATTTTCAACAGAGCTCTTAAAATCTCTACTTATTTTTTCAATGTTAGTTACAATTGCTTTAATGTGACAAATGCAGCTAGGATTAATCAGAGTAGTGTTGTTCATGGCATTAAATTGAGGTGTATTTATCTCCTAGGTTACAAAATTTGACATTGTGAGAATCTACAAGATACTCCTTGCCTTGCTTAATGTTGAGGAGTATTCAGCAAACTCCAGTCAGGCAGCTCATCCCACTTTCTGAAAGTCCCTCTTACTCACCACTGACTGTCAAATAGGTCCAGAGTAGTCTAAAGCAACCACATTCTTGTTTATTTCTAGGATTTGATTCTGCCATTGTATTTATGCTGAAATGGTACTTAGGTGGCAGAAAAGGAACTAATTCATACTAGAGTATGAACCAGAATAAACGTAAATTGGCAAAACATAACCAGAATGTATCAAGGTTCAAACATCTCACATTGAACAGACCTTATTTCATGATGCCTGACTCACTTTGAGAAGCACTTCAGCCATGAAGAACTCCATTGAAGTGAAGTGCTTTGTCAGGAAATGTCTCTGCTTAAGCTAGCCACAACACTGACTTTTGATAACGTGGGCACAATGTCAGTCACTGCCTGGATACGAGATAATTGGAATTATCCACTAATCCCATCACAGCAAATTAAATCTGTGTGCATGCATACACAAAGATGGGAAATATTGCACCATGAATAGTTTCAAAACAGACAGTATTCCCTGGTTTATAAGTGTCAAGACCATGATAATCTATTTTCTGTTAAAAATCAGCTCACTAGCTGTCAACCTGCAGTGAAATCACTACCACGATTCCTGTATTTGGGTATTACTACTTACATTATACTAGTTACATATTACTACAACTTTGGAAGTTGCTGAAAGACAATTTCAAAAAAAGATAATCCTGTACAAAAGTCTCTCTAAGGAAAAGGATGTAAATATTCTTTTATAGGTGCACCAAACCCAGGCTCCAGGGACAAAAGACTGTGTGAGTGAATGCTATGGATGCGGGGAAAAGCTTTCTAGCAGACCACACAGTGACAGACTGTCTTGTCCACTTCTGGCAATTCTGTGTAAACAGAGAAAGACAGACAAACTATCAATATGTATCTGCAGGAGAATTATGCTAAGTTTACTCTTCTCTCCTACTACTTCTATTCTGTTTCTATTCTACTACTTATGGAGCAGCAGCAGCAGCACAAATAACTAACTACAGCAGCATAACACACCAGCAACAAGAATTCCTTTCATCAACATGAAAGCATGAAGCTATTTGTATAATTCATAAACCAAATGATATTTTTCTGTAAATTATTGTATTAGAAACTCATCTGCATACTGTGTATGCGTGGGGAGCTAGTGGAAAAGAAAAGGATTATTAGAGAGTAAGATAGGATTGAAATGCCTCAAACTTTGAAAATAAGATTTGGAAATCTCTTCATCTTGAAATGGAATGAAATTTATTTTGAACACCCAATGCCATCTTCTTATGGAAGGAGTTCTCAATTTCCTAACAGTATTCCTGTTGGATATGAAAAGCTAAAAGAGGTCTCATGCCTTCAAAAAACTAAAAAGCTCTGCAAAAACAGAGAAAGCAAATCTGTGGCCATGCATTGCTCCTCAGGGTTTGCACATCCTGCTGGTTGGATTCTCGGTGGTCCTTCAGGAGAAGAATGAGTATTGCTCTGGACTCTGCCCTTGGGCAAGGTACAGAAGAGCAGAGAACAAGTGCCTCAGTGCAAAATGCAGGCCAGCTGGGTGCAAATAACTCAGCTGTATTTAATCTGCATTACACTCTGTCTCACACAGACTTCACTTGAGATGCTGGGATTTGGTCAAGTACACAGCAGGATGCTATCTACTGCATAGACTTCACTAGAGGCATGAATTGTAGTTAAAGGGATTGTTTAGTGGGAGGTAGACCCCACCTGTGGGGCTATCTTGGCCACCACTCTCTGCAGTGGGACAAAAACAGCAGAGAAAGTTCAGAAAGCCTTGAACTGCTCCTCCGAGACTCAAAACCACCTTTGTAATCACCCTTTCTGTCGCACTGCCTGCTGCTCAGACTAACAGAGGTTGCTCAAACGAATAGATACAGATGTAAAGACTGTGAAGTTAGAATTGTTATACAAGGAAGTGAAATGGGAAAGCTTTGGGTTGTGAAGCTGCAGCTGATTATCCACACATTATCACGTTTTCCAGTGGTTTGTCTCAATAAGTGTGAAAGCATCTGAACAGTGTTCTGGTTCTTCCAGCTCTTAGTCACTGTAGCTCATGATAGATTGCATAGCAACTCACTCACCTTTCCAAACTTTATTTACACACTTATACTGGCCAATTTAAGATCCAGTAATTTCTCTCTAGTAGAGAGACTAAAGCTCCAGATTATGTTTATAGAGTGCAACCAGAAATACAGAAGGAGGAAGGACAAAACTCATTGCCTGGCGGTTTTGGGCACTAGAAGTCTCAGATATGCATGCAGATGAAAGTACTGATGGATACTTAATTTTAATTTTTTAAAGCTGCTGTAAATATACCCATGGCATTTTATAATCAGAACACAAAGATGTAAATTTCTACAAAAAGTGATAGAAACATGCTGGCAGATTTAAAAACTATAAGAAGAGTTTTACCATTTGAACTAACCTAAAAGTCATAATATTTTAGGTTTCTTTATATCAGTACTTACGGTAGTCGAAATTCAACAGATCTAGTCACACCATTGAAAATGCTGTGTGGCTTCTCTCATTCAATTTTAAACTCAGTTATTCCAATATAACTAAGCTAAAAAGGTCAGAGTGTCTGAGCAGTTGGAATAGGTAACACAATGAGTATATATAATCTTTGGTTATAGCACTACAGCTGAGTATATATAATCTTTGGTTATAGCACTACAGCTATGTGCAGTCTGAAATGAAAGAAGGAAAAGACTTTGTAAATCAACCATTGATGCAAAGCCTACATTAACATTATATTAAGCACACACAAAATTGGATTTTTGAAAGTAATATGAGGAAAAAGCTAATGTGTATTTTTTTCCTGAAAAACAACTCCGAGAGTCTTTGCAAATCAAAGTTCCTTCTCTCTTCTCTCACAAAAAAAATTCCCCCACTATAATCCTTGGTTTGGGCTGTTGGCCACAAATTGATTTTAGATGAATGCAGAATTATCACTTGAATTTACAAACTGAGAGACAACAGGATTTGGTGACTGATTGAATTATCTTCATGCAGCCTAGCACTTCTGCATGTCAGATAGTATTGTAAACTAGAAAATATTTCTCAGGGTATCACTTGTGCAAGACACTGCAATATAGGAGCTAAAGAATTAACACAAACAATGTGTGTTAGAAAGCAGTATAGTTTTTGTAATGCACATTTTTTCAGACTTTCGGTATTTTTTCCTGTAAGCCTCATACAGCATTACTTACGTGCTCCTGCTGAGATAGACAGGCTATGGGATTTTTTCCTCCTCCACCCCCTACCTGTCAGGATATTCTTTGTTGATCTTTGTGTCATGTGGCATTAGAAAAGCTTTGTTCTTAGAGTTTAATTCTCTTTTTCTAAGTCTGTTGTGGTGTGACATTTACAAACTAATGCACTTGCCCTTTATGTATCCCCTAACATAAATCCCATGCCCAATAGGAATTATGGATGATTTTGCTTTCAGCAAAAGTTCCATCTGCACTGAAGGAAATTCAGAAATAAATATGTACCACAAGACTACTGTCTTTTTCAACTACAGCTTTCTTAATTTACACAGCAGTCACTCCTTTCTAGTAAAGTGTATAGTCAGTGTTAAATTCATGGCTTAAGAGAAGGGTAAAGGATCTTTCTTCATACACCTGAAGACAGATCTAGTAAAAGATTTTTTTTAAATAATATTTTTTAATAAAATAGATAATGTATTTCTGTATGACAAGACCAAAACCAGAGTTATCCAATGAAATGCTTGTCACTTTTTTCAAATGCATGTTAATTCATCTATTAACAGCTATACCCTTTTCCCATCTCAGTCCTCTTGTACTTCTCTGAACAATGTGGTTAAAATATGCTACTGCTATTTTCTTTATAGCGGTATTATTCTTTTTAAAACAGGAACCCAAAAATAGCAGTAATTGACTAAAATTTTGCTAACAGAAACTTTTAATTGGCTTTTACGGCCATTCTACTTATTTGTATGACATAATGCTTGGGGTCTGTTTGTGTCATTAGAAATTAAAATGGTAAAGTATGTAAAGTGCCGTAATCAGACGTAAATCATTACCACTCTTCCCTTCTATGTAATGCCTTCCCTGTAATTAGGAAAAAAAAAAAAAAGTAGTGTTTTAATTTAAAAATATACAGAAGTAAGGTAAAGAAGTGAATCATTCTGAAAAGAAATGGAAATGCTGCTTGGAAAATGAAACACTCTGGGTGCATTTGAAACCTGATTGTTTGAAAGAAACAGCAGCCTCTATTTAACAAAAGTTTTTCTGCAAAGCCATGGCAAGTCTCCTAGAACATGATATTACATAGCAGGCAGCTATTCAAGATTGATAAATTGCCATAAGTACATTTGTTTTATTTGAGAGTTTGACTTTATTTGTCCTTGTAAATGTCTCCTAGAAAAGTCACCAAAGTATAAAAAGTAGTTTGTATCTGATTCTTATAACCTACAACGCAGAACGAAGAGTTTTGGTCCAACTTTTAAGTAGCCTCCATCTGGAAATTTTCCTTTCAAGTTTTTCACTGATTTTTGCTGGATAATCAAGTGGCCATTTTGGGCTCTTTTCTGTTGGTACAGTAGAAACCTAAAAGTAGGTAACTACTGAGATATTTTTTTTTACTGTAGCTCCAAAAGAAGGAAAAGCCAGAGGTCTTATAAAAATGGCCTGTGCAAATAAATGATTGAAATCACTAGCGCCACCCCTGTAGCATTTCTAAGTCATTTGTGAATACCAATATTAATTAATACTGCAAAATTTTTATTCAAGTTGAAGAAAACTTCTTCATAGTCCTTGGCAAGGCTTGGAAATGCCTGCTGAGGATGCCCTCCTGTCACAACCGCACCTGTGCTTCCCATGCCGTGCAGCCAGCAGGAAATAGCTGCTACTTCCAGGGCTGTTATGACATTAAAAATCCCTTCCTGTGATTTGTTGTAGCCGTCTATAAGTAGAGTTAGTCTGCTGAGGCAGAATGCTTAGCCCTCTCCCACTGCTCTGGTGGTGGATGGCCGCTCACACAGGTTGCATCGATCTCTGGTTTCAGGGAGGGCAACCTTTGCATTACAATGCAGAGCTGCTTTGGGATTCAGCCTGAGGACATGGGTACAAGGAAGGGTTTAGGCAACAAAAAGTTAGACCTGCACCTGTTTCAGGTAACAAGCAATGGCTGGCAAGGCAGCAAGCCTGCCATCAGGTAAGTGGTGTCTACTTGGTTACTGCTCTTGTCCATGTGTCCTTTGGGGAGGATGGTTGAGGGAACAGTGAACTTTCTTATGGATTGATTTTGGAAGCAACAACATTTAGCGCAAGCCCATCTTTGGAAGTGGGATAATCCCAAGCAGAGTGCTTGCTTGGCTTCCCCTGTACTGAGGCGGGCTTAATGAAGTAGATATTAACAGTGCCTGTGGCTTTTCAGGATCTAGACTTTAGTTTCTGGAGCCACATCTGCTGGAGTTTCTGTAAGGCGGCAGCTACCGCTTACCATGCCTGGAAATGCCACTCTGCTTTCCTGAGATCAGGCTCCTGGCAGTGGAAAGGGAGGCAGCTGAGTAGGTGTCCAGGGTTGCTTAGATTGGTTTACTGTTGGTATCCTGTCCTTCCTGAGCCTCACCTGGTGTCGGTTGTCTGAGTTCCTGGTGCACATTGCAGATATCCATCATTATAGAGGATCTAATGTATTCCCACACTCTGTCAAAGACGAAGTTGTGATGCTTGGTTTTATAGTGGTACAATTTTCAAAGGCAAGAGATTTTAGTGATGAAGCAGAGAGTATTAAAAATTACATTTATTGCATTAAAGATCTGCTTAGGGTTTAACTCCTGCCATCTTCACTAAACTGATTAATATTTCACTCTACTTCTGTGTCCAATCATTTTTCCACTGAAGTCCTAGTGACTGCAATGGGAATGGGAACAGGGACAGTGGTAGGACATCTTCCCTCCAAAAGAGTCACCTCAGTTTATAGTCTATGAAAATGAGTGAGGGACACAAACCCCTCAAAGTATACTTCATGGTACTTTTGGTGTGACGCTTGGAGAAAGAGGAGATAAAACCCATGGTACTGGTGCAGGCATTATTTAGAGCAGTATTGCAAGTATGAGTTTGATTGTGATCAGTTTAATTTATTTTTGATAAAATCCCAATAACTTCTTACCAATTATTATTCACTAATTATTTCCATCTTATAAATATATTCTCCTTCAGATGGTCTCTGCTCCCATGTTGAAATCACGCTTCAGGCAGTGACTATTTTCTGCTCTGCTAACATTGTCTCCATTCTCTCGTTCATCTATATGCACATGCCATTTGGTATCAGTTTTCTGTTTGATGACACAATAAAAGTCACCTAATTAGGTAACAACAACTTAATATATTAACTACATCCTTGTAAAACCACAAGAAATTTGTGGGACAGGTTTACTGCTAATGTTTTACTACCATTTGCTTTCATTTCCTTCAGTTGTATTTTGACCCTTAGCAGTGTTAGAAGTGAAACTCTGATCCACTGTAGAAATCAGTGGCAAACCTGAAATGACTTTAAGAGTATTGGGATTTCTCATCTAGTTCTCCATGCAGCAATAAGAGGAGTTGTTCTCACGAGAAAGCCCCACTAAAACAGCCCTCGGTGTGTAGTAATATTTTATACACAGGACGTGTGGATACACTGCTTTTTTAAACAAAGTTAGAAGAACAATAGCGGTCTAAGTCAAGCACTCAGAATATGGGAAATGCCAGAAGGGAGATTCTCTGTATAACTTTGCTTCAGACCCCTTGTGTGCTTAGTCCTATTGGTTACTGGGTTGTTTTTGTTCTTCCTCAGACCTCACTGAATCACAGGAACTCTGGCAGATTAGCAAGCAGTTGTTCACTGCGTGGACTTTGTTTAATCTATTCCCTCCCATCCCTAATGCTATTTAAACACAGTCAAGAGAACACTTTATTTCCTCAGAATTTATATCATGGCACTAGTCATTCCTTCACAGTGTATTTATTCTCAGAGGACCCATTAGTCTCAGTTTGCTCTCAGAAGCTGAATGCACAGAAGCAGGAACATCAGAAGGGATAATTTAGGGGGTATGCTCTGAAATACCTGTTCCGAAACATCAAGACTCTGATTATTAGCATTCAACAGCACGTGGCAAAAGAAGCACTCATGATTAAAAGGGTCAGTGGTTTCCGATGTGAATAGGGTCCCCAATATTGTATACATCAGCATAATATGCTGTGAAACATCTGAGCTCAGTTAAATAATTAATATCATACTGGAAGCCAGTTAATCAAAGTAGGATAGAGTTCAGCAACTTCTGTGTTATTCTTAATTAATTTTACAACCTGTCCTCTGAGTGAAGTGTTATAAATGTAAGTTTTGTGCAAACAGATCTATAGTACCAGACACCTTGTAAATATGTCCTTATAGAGACAGTAATTCTTTCACAAGAATAAAGCAGTGGGATTACAGAAAAAACTCGAGTGTTCTCAGTAAGTCTTGTGACTCATTTTTTCCTCTTGTGGGAAATTATTTGACTCTTTAGAGTGCTTCTCTAACAATTAAACTGTGTCTTGTTTAGTCATCCATTTGTCAAGATGTTCTGCCTGACAAATATCAAACAAGTTATTTGTCAGACATGTGACAGATGTCTAAGCATTGGCAGTCCCTCCTCAAGCAAACTGGGATATGGAGATGGCAACAAAAATGTTCCATTTGCCTTGGGAGATATCAGAGAAGTCAGTTCTAGCTGGCGGAGAAGGACAATTCTGAGTAAGTTCAGTGTCCTGAGGATGTTCAAATGCCTAAAGATGCCATTTCTAAAGGCGTAGCATCCCAGCCAACATAACAGGATATTCTTAGGTCCTTATTGAGGCTACAATGGAAAGATGGATTTGTAAAGAGGTATCACCTGTGTACCTATAATTATCCAGTGAATTTTATACATAAAGATACCTTTAACATTTTAATAAAAAACCCTATTTTTTTAAATTTATTTTTAGTTTTCTATAAACATTTCACTGAAGTTTTGGAAGGAAATATCTACAGCAAGAACTGAAAATAAAACAAAATGAAATTTACTAGAGTACTTGCCTGAGTATGAAAGCCAAGTGAATTACGGAAACTAAACATGTCGTATCATGAAGTAAGGTAGATTTTAATAGGATTTCTGATATAGTTTATGAATAAGAAAGGATTTTTTATGTTTACCAGAAATACAAGCAAAACTAACAGCTAAAGAGCAAAAACATGGCTCACTGTACAGATCTAGTTTGATTGGCATTTAACTCTCACATAGCTGGACAATCAGTTGATTTTACACTTAGTATAGACATTCAGGACATCAGAGTTTTATTTAGTTGTATGTTATGCAAGGGAATGAGGCAGGAGGATTTAAAGTCATACAATAAACACGATCTTCATGCTAAATGAGTTCACTTAAGGCTAGATTAAGTGGGAACCTGAGTCCACTCCCATTGAAACTGTTAGCATATATATGCCTTTGACATTAGCAGGAGCAGATAAGTAATCTGGAAGGCCTAGCAACCTGCAGAATCCAAATATACATGTATAGCTTGGGTCTTGCTTAGCATAATCTATTTTTTCTTTTCAGTTATTAGAGATTCATTTTCTCAGGCTTGAAATTTTCAGCATGAAAGCTGACATCATAAGACTTGGAGAGTTTGAAGATGAAGTAGTCTCCCTAAAAAGTAATGTTGTACAGATGCTTGCAACATGTCACTCCTTCAATTCATTGATAAATATCTATGAAGTTTTTCCTGAACCTTGAAATGTAGTCTAGCCACTTATTTCAGGCATCTGGGTAAAATAAATCTTAAATTGAAAGTTGACCTCATCACCAAATGTCATTTATTTATATTGGATTTCATCCTTTTGAGTGGTCTCTCTGTACATATTAGAGGACGAACAATTAAGGCCTTTGGTTCAGAGAGAGGAAGGGCACTAGAGGTCACCAGCACTATGTATCAGATTTTAGCCAAGAAAGTTTCTTTAAGTATGTTAGTAAATCACAAAAATTACAGATTAATGTTCCATTAAGAAGGCAAAAAAATGCTGAGTTTGCTTCTGGACTGTTCTCCTATGCACTGGAAGTAAGGCTGGAGACTGGAGAGGATTAATCTTGGTTGGGACTGAAATTTAAGGCAAAATATTTATGTGAGGGACCGTCAAGACACATTTCTCTATGTCTTTTTTTAACTTCTCCAGAAGTTCTTGTAATACTCAGAAAAGTATCTTAAATCATATTTCTTGTCTCATACAGCTATGAAATTATTTTTTTCCTCTTGGATTATATAGAGGGAAAGTGTCTTCAGCATTAATAAGAATTTGACTACACAGCTATTGTATAAAATAGCCTTTCCCAACCTTTTTTTATTCAAAGGACTCTAATATTTTGGGGGAAAACAATGCACTGTTTCTGCTCAGGGGATGAGCTGGAGGATTGGGGTGATGAATAAATAATGCACTTAGCAATAATACTGAACATTTTTTTTTTGAAGTGTTACTGTTGCAGAATTTTTTTATAAACTCTGAGGCCATTAGGAACTGGCTCCTGACTAAGCCTGCAGGTACCCAATGCACTCTGGAAATAAAAGTGTGCTTACAGCATGTGGATTTGTGTTTTCTGTTGACTACCACTGCACAGACTATCTTTGGAGGTTGACGGGGCACACTGTTCTGGGAAGGATAGGTTAACTAATACAGAGCACAATGATGAACATGGTTGTACAGTTCTGGATTATAAAAATGAAACTAATTACATCAGGCCATTTAGAAGTCAGACTTCACAGAGAACAAGTTGTCATACGGCCTCAGGATGCAAGAGACTGCTCTGCCACAAGACATATGTGATGTATCTTCAGGACTGAAAGATGACCTTTTCACATAAATGAATTATGCAATTAAGAGATATCCTAAGGGCAGGGCTCGTTAGAGAACAAGGAATTGAACCCAGGTCTGATTTGTCTTGTTCTTTGATCACATCCCTCAGAAAGCCAACAGATAAAGAAAGGCTGGAGCATTTAGCTGAGTTTAGACCATGTGAACGTGTTCTTCAGCACTCTAGCCATGTTAAATTTGGCCTCATATAAGTGGATTAAATGGGCAAGTACTCACCTCTGAACCTCTTATCCTTCTTCATTCTCATATGTATGTCATAGATAAATGCACTGGGGTTGTGAGGCTGCAGTAACTGGAGGCATACAGGTAAAATAGATGTATTTGGATAACCCTATCAAACTGTACAGCTTTTTCTGAATCTAATATCAGAAGACCATTCTGGTACTCAAATGCTCTTGAAAGCAAATATATTAGTTTACCATCTAACTCTTTTAGTCCTTTTTTTTTTTTTTTTTTTTTTTAATTTTTCNCTCTCTGTGTATCACTAACTAGAGCTTTGAGCTTAGTTCCAAACTTGAAAAGTCTCTCAACCTTTCACCACTTGCTGTTTGCTCTTGTTAGACTGCTAATAAGGTTGGCAAAAATTCTTCCAGTCTTTGTAAACTAGCCAGGTTGCCAGCAGACTTCCTACCAGTTTCTCATACTGCACATTCACAAGTGTGCCTCAAAAACTCAAAATGTTAAAATATTCAGGAGAAAACACGAAGAAAAGTTCAGTTTTACCAATTAAAAAAAAATTCTCATAACTAACTCCTTGAAGGACATGCTGTGAAGGACTCCTGTATATGTGGACTAGGCAGAAAACTGCTGTCAGCACTAGAAGATTGCCTGGACTTTATACACGACGATGTAATTGTGCATGAAAGCCACTTAAAAAACAAAAAGGAGTTTGAGAACTGTACAGTTTGTCCATATAAACATAGCTGATGTGTAGCTAGAGCTGAGAATGCACTTTTGGACTGAATCTGTTTTCAACCTTTCAAAGAAAGATTAAAAAGCAGTGAAGAGCTTTGGAAAATTACTGTGGCTGTTCTAGGGCCAGAGGCCAACTCATCGTTAAAGTGTTCTCATGAGATAACAGTTTTCAGAACTCTTCTGTGGCTCCCTGATGACACAAAATCAACTTTTTTAACAATGAATTACCAGGGAGGTCTGCTAATCTCTAATTAGCACACAGCACATGCAGGTACAACATAGAATCTATCTTGGTCCAAGAGCAGCCAATTTCATGCACATAAGAGAGTACAAGGGTGTATCAAACCAAAAAGGAATGCAGAATTTAGTGGCTGCAGATTATCTATCCACAAACTTTATATAATAGGCAGAATTAGGCCTCAAGATACTAAGGTACTATGTGCATTAAAGATACCACAGGCAGATCTTATTGCAGTTTTAAGCACCATTCAAATCTTACATGAGCAGGTCTGCATGTTCTGTGGAAAGTTGAAAGTGTGGAGTCCTGACCCTACAGATACACTGGGAAATTTGCTATCAATTTAGAGGAGCTATTATCTCACCCCAGATCTTGAAAACTTTCAATAGATACAGTACTTCCCAGCATGTTTTCTGAGACCAGTCAGTACAGTAAACATTCACTACCTTTTTAGCATGAATAGTTCTTGCTGAAGAGCTGTCCCTTTAGATACACAGGAGGACAGGAATAGCTCTCACATCAATAGCTGATGGGCACAAGGTTCCACTTTACTAGGCAGAGGAGGAACCATCATGTTTTTTTACTATTGCACAGGAATTGTGAAGACAACATTCATAAAGATGATGTAGTTGTACAAATGCAGCTAAAAGAATGAAGGAAAGAGGAATGCCACTCTTTCAGCTAAGGCTGTGGAGTTAGTTTCTTTAATGCTGACTGGCTTTTCTCATTCATCCGTACTTGATATCTGTGAAAACTCATGATCTATTTGTTACTTCAGTCCTTTAGCATGAGCATAAATCTACCAAACTCCTCAAATGGTCATGGTAGCTGTTCTTAGAGCAGCTGTTAAACAGCACTTAAAAATAAAATACTGACTGTAGTCATCCCTCACTTCTCCACGCCTCTCTTTTTGCTCCTAAGAAACTTCACAATTAACTGGGAAATCAGATACGCACCAAATAGTCATGCATCTTATGCATCTGCATAAGAAAACTTAAGTGTACCTTGCCTGTCAGTCCTGCAAAGTCTCATACTCGATTTATGCACTGACCCCATGACTATTATCCAAGCATCCACCAGAAAATCCTATTTTTTCAGGCATCTAGCCTTGACTGAATTTGATTGACAGAATATATTTTTCCAAAATACTGTTGGACACATACAGGATCAGTGGCCTCAGTATGTGTGGTGGGAGGTGGATGTATGAGGCAATTAGAGACAGGGAAACCCATTTTCTCCTCTCTCATGTATGTGACAGGATCAGTGAGGAGAACAGTGAGATGTTGCTTGTTTCTTCCAATAGTTCAACCTTCTCCCTCCATGGGTGCATGTGCAACAAGACATATGGGCTCTGCTTCTCTAGATAAACATGAATTATCTTTTTTCTGGCTGTGCAAATTTGGGAAGCTTTGTTCTTCTGAGCTGGCAGCTAAGAACTGAAGCATGGACAAAGCAAATAAAGCTAGGACTTGAGAGTGGTGTTGAGGAAACACAAAACTTGATCTGCCAGGCTCCCAAGTACCAGAAGAGAGAGAGAGAGATGTAAGAATTAATTGCTGAAACAAAGGGAACAGTTCCTACCTATAATTTATTCTTTAAAACCATGAAGTTTTCTATGTCAAGATCCATATCTTGAGGAAAGTGGGCAAGTTCCCACTTCTCATGAAGCAATCTTCCAAAGTGCTTGACAATTAATTTCTGGGGATTTCTACAAGATAAACTTACGCTTCCTGGGGCAGTTAACTAATCCTTACCTGAAGACATTTTGAGTCAGAGCTTCTCAAGGCAAACTCATCTTTCTTAAGGTAAATACATGCGACTAGTGAATTCTCTGCTGAAGAGAGGTATTAGCCCAAATCTTCAAGGGTTTGTCCAACGCCTATGCAAGGTAGCACACATCTCCTCTGGTAAGGAATACTGATTACAGAATGAAACTCACACTGTCATCTGTCAGATTAGTCCTTCCCCTGTTCTCTCAGTTACAGGGCGGAAAGAGAGAAAGCGTGTGTACAGGCAAACTTCAGAAAAGCAGGAGATACAACAGGTCAGGTGGCACATAATGAGATTTGTTCTCAATGTAAATTCAATATATATTTTCATAATGCACATTTCATTCCAAATGAGCCAGCTAACTGTTCAGAATTAAAACAGTGAAGTGGAAAAAAACATTTAATGACTTATTTCAGCATGGCTTAAATCTATTGTTTCAGTTAAAAATTTCTGTTTTGGGCTGGGTTTTCATTTCATAATTTTCAAGAGGAAGCTGAAAGCAACCTCCCCCCAACATTGTTCCTTTGAGTATCTAGCAAACAAGGGATTTGAATTGATCCATCATGGTGCTAAAGAACAGCTATAGGCTCTGATGTTACCACAAGCAACATTTTCAATACTTGCAAAGAAAATGGATCTGGGTTTTAGTTGAAACTTGGGTCAATCTGACAAAAGACAGGTAAGCTTTGTGGGTTTAATAAGTAACTTTGGCCTAAATTTCAAACAAACCTGGGGCAACTCAAGCTTTGGAGTTAAGTGGTTTCATATGTCTCCCAAGTGCAGGTCATTTTCCTTAAATTTCAATTGAGAGTCTGAGTTTGCTCAGTCCTGAAAGTCAGAGTTACATTTAGGGGTGTGAACCCATCTGGACTAAAACTGAAGGAAATACTGGCACAAACCTCAGCAAAATGAAACTGCCAAAAGTTACTCTGATATATACATCTACTCAGAAAGAGAGAGAGAGAGAATTTAATATGTCAGTACTTTGTCATAATCATAATCAATTTAGTCTGTTTCACTCAGTGTTTGAGGGAAAGGAAGTAAATTCAAGTCACCTATGGCTTTATGAGCACTTTGACTAATTTAAGGAAAGCAGAAATTTAAATATTTAAATTTTTGCTAACATTTTCTACATGCTAATCAAACCTAAATTAGATCAAGAAAAATTAAAAGGCATTTGGTCTAAGGCCACACTGGGAATAGAAAGAGGAGAGGAGAGGCGAGGGGAGGACAATAGAACAGAGGAAAAGAGGAAAGAAGCCTAACATTAAACAGAGTTTGGAATCCATTAAAATACAAGTCATGACTGTCTGAACTGGAAGAATTTTGATGGGCATTAAGTTTGGAGGAATTTTATGGCTTGCGTAGGTTAATTTGTTCATTACTTGAAGAGTGAGTTCACCCCATGGTAAAACATCAGGCTGAATTGGGTTATTAATCTTTAGAATTCTTTCAATTTCAAGTTAATTTTCAAGGGTTAGGGAGTGTTACTCATATTGTAAAAATGCATGAAATTATACTATTTATCAAGCATACAGAATTTCCCCAAGTGGCCTAAAACACTCTTTGAAATTAAGGCACATTGCAGAGACTGAATAAACTGTTTGATAAAACGGCGTATGTAAGAAATAGCTCTAACTGAGCTTTTATACCGAAAAAACCCCTCCCCACAAAAACGTCTGTTATAATGTATCCATTGTTTCTCTGGCTAATTACTGCTGTCTATGTCAGTGGGAAGCCTTGCTGTAAAGCAGCAGGAGTGTACACCTCCCATATGCACGGACTTTTTTGAGATCATATAAGTCAAAAAAAAGAGCTAGGGAAAAACATACAAATGAAAACAAAGATCTAAGTTTATTTTTTTGGGAATGAAATCAGTGGAGTCCATAATGCACTCTCTATATTTGTTGGAGTATGCACTCATACATGAGTTACTAATCATGGATAAGAGTGTCAATGTGATAACCAGTCTTAAGTGGAAAGTGCCATTCAAAATAGCCCCTTCAACCTTGGACCATTTCCAAAGGGTTCAAAGAAAAATATGTTTTAACTTAGGCCATTTTTGGTTTATATCTTAAAAGTGTTGTTCCATTTCACAGCAAAGCTTGCCACATAGCCAAAAACTTACAGATAGCTTAGGGGTACTTTGGAAGTTAGAAGAGAAAGTGAGCAGCACCTGAATGAGGTACGAGGAAAAGATACATAAGGAGAAAAATTCCCATCATTGGAAATAGAAATATTTTAGAGATTTAAATGTGTTTATTGGAACTTGGAAAGATATATTCACATGTCAATAGAAAGACCACACACTTCTAGTCCAAGAAGCAGCAGAATAGCCTTCCAATTGTACCTATATTTTTTATGTCTGCACTCTATCATAATTCTACAATAATACTGACACAACAGCTAAAATGAGTCCTCAAAATGAGCATTTCCCTGAACAATCTTTGTTGCAGAGGGATTTTGCAAGAAATTTTCCATGGAAAATTATAAAATAGAGGATGAGACTGAATACTTTTAAATGTAAATAACACATTAGTGAAATAAAAAAGCTTTAAAGCCTTTAAAATTAAAATGACAGAAAAGCTGATCATTGAAATATAAATTTTTTTTTAATGTTACTTGTATTCATTAGATTACGTATGAAATATAATTTTGAGGGAAAAAACAGGAAGCTCAGAATATTACAATCCCAAATACTTTAAAAGCTGCCAATTTAAAGATACACAAATCAGTACCTTTACCAGTTTGTTCTGATCGTTTCCTGCTGACGTCAACAGAAATGTTGACATAAACTTTAGTGGGGAAAGGATTAGGATGTACATAAAAGTACAGAAGTTTAACAAAATTCCTTAAGACCACAGAACGTATTCCTACTAGAACTTAGTACATTTTTCTTGTGTATCCATGAAACAAGGGTTTTATAAGTTCATTATTAATTCAAATATCTCACTAGTTATTTTTTCTACTCAAAATCCCTGAAAATTTTACCTTTGAAAAAAAATATTAGGAGTGAAGTCTTTTCAAACATTTAAAACACCACTTTTAATATGCTAAAACATTAAGCGCATTGATATTAGAAACTAAGAACACCGCATGACTTCACAAGACATTTCTAGCACATTTCTATTCAGTTGTGTTCATTATTATTACTTTTTGACAACTGGGTTAGTGTTCTAATATATGGGTTAAATATATATTTATTTAAAATTCCCCTAAAAATGCAGAGGGGAACTTGAAACTCTTAGGCTACTTCTGGATTTTACTATTTTCAACCAGGTCAACAGTTTAGTAGAAAGAGACTTGTCATCCTGTATCTCTTTGTGCAAATCTTTCAGGTTTCTGGGAAATTCCAACACATAGAGAACATGGTTCTATACTAAACACAGGACATATGTAAGTGTTTGGTCTATTATAGTTATGCCTGAGTCCTGTTCACAAATATAAAACAATTTTTCTTGGACTTCATAGAGAGTTGGCATTTCTGTAGCAGTGTTTCTTAGTTTTCTACAGCTGGCTTGGGCTGATGTGAACAAGAGAGAAGATAGACTTCTGAGATGATCAAATTCATTACCTCTTCATTCTAATTTTGAAATATCATTGTAAATAAAGTTAGAAAAAATTACCCCAGTTTTTTCATTACTTTTTCCTTGCTAATTTCAGTGAAATGGCCTGAAAACTTAGTGATAAAAGGAAATTGTCCAACATACTTAGTAATTTGGGACTTTGTATATTTTTTTCCCAAACATTGGCTACCCTTATTTTATCCCAAGCAGTACGTGGGAATAAAAAAGAGCTTATGTTAGGATTATTACAGCTGTGCACAGTTGTCATGAATATGTATCCACTTATAAAAAGTCCACTTACTTCAAGGTCGATAGTATTTTATTGATTTGAAATGCCTAGTCACCCTGTACAGGCAGACTTCTTCAAGGCTGAGGTCTACTTTTTTAACCCACTATGAAGACTGATATAAGCCACATGAGAAGACACATTTCCGGCATGACAAATTCCATGTTTAAGGGATGAATTTCTATGTAACTGGCATACACCAAATGAGTTTCCAAAACAAACTGCCAAGGTCAGATCAGTGAAAGAATTGAATTTTGAAAAAAGTAATGGAAAGCTGTAGTCCAGTATTTAACACAAAAAGGGAGTTTATGAAGCATAACAGAATTTAAAAAAGGGAATCAAATTGATGGAGAGAAGATGAACTATGTACTTGTATCAAAATAACAAAAGAAAAGTGCAATCATTGCTAAAGGAGTGAAGGATAGTAGAGGGCCTCAAGAGGGAAGAGCAACAACAGCGAACCTGGCAAATTAGGTGAAAAAAGAAGAAAATCAGCTAATCTGAAGGACCCAAGAGGGGCCAGTTTTCATTTTCACTGGAACATACAGTGAAAATCACAGTTGTCCATCTAAACAAAAATAGTCCCAAATGTGGCATTAATTCTGATAACAATGAATAATAACAAATAAGTGTAATTCTGTCTGGCATATCACTTCTGAATGAGGCAGCTGCTCCACTCTATCGAGCTGAGGTATTTCAGAATGTGCTGTTATTTAAAACAATGCTAATGGTGTATTTCTAGTTAAGTTAATATGTATATCCATATATACATATTTCTCTTTTATTTGGGTCCAAAATATCTTGAAAAAGAAATGTTATCCTTTAAATTTCACTGCCCAGCTGGTAATGGTACCGTTACAGCACATGGCAATGTTTTTGGCAGTTACTTTTTCTCCAGTGCCAACAGAAATTATTTGAAGAGGAAGGGATCTGATAGTGCTCATGTTGCAGTTTACAGTCTGTGACCACAAATCCTCCAGCATCTGATCTCCACCTGGATTTCAGTGGGGTACCTTGGACCAACCTGTGTGCAGAGAGCCACAGCAGAGATTACATCTCCAATGCCTGTCGGTGTGCTGATCAGGAAGCAAACTGAATGGTGTACATGAACAAAAGTGATTAAGAAATGTATTTACTGCAGCAGATACCACATGTTTTCCTGCCTTGGCATGGAGGGGTGAGAAGGCATCCTGCTGATTTGTCTGCTGGTGTTTGGTCAAATGACATCATCACGTAGCAATGCAAGATATGTAGCGAGGAACTGGTTTCTCTGGATTCCTCGCACTGTGGGGAATAAACATGCAAAGAACCATGCCGAGGTCTAGCACATGACAACACTTTCTCCTCTGGCATGGTCTGAAAAGCTCTACATACATCTGAAAAGCTCTAATCCAAACAGTCTGATCATGAAGCAAGGATGGGTTTCAGATCACACCCAAGCTCTATTAAAAATCAATCAACTTGCTTCAGGAGGCTTTCAAACACTCCTGACTATCCCCCTAGCAATTTTGTACATAAGCTATAGACCTGTGTTTTACACGAAGAATACTATGAGGATTTGATTTCCACAAAGGACCCAGGCTTGGGAGTATGGGATCCCATGGCAGTAAGATGTCTACTGAAGCATACACATGAATGAAGGTATGGAATCTTTAATAAGTCTGAAAACCTTGAATATTATATTTTTCTTCCTCTTTATATATTATTTATATATGGGTAGAAATGATGTGGTCCCTCAAACTCTCATTTTGTTTCTGTGCAGAAATATTAGGTACTTTTGGCCTATCCCAACATTATCTCAGCATATCAAATTCTGTTGTAAAAAAAAAAAAAAAAAGAAGGAAAAAAGTCATGTATACTTTAAAATTGATCAAAAATGGGAAAGTGCTTACCTAGCAGAAACATGCCACTCTGAGAACTTAGTTTGCTTGCAATTTTTATTTTGAGGGCGAGATCCCTATGTATTTCTTGGTACCATTCCTTGGTTCCTTACTCTCTGAGGAGACCCTCTCAACAAAGTATCCATCTCCTCATCTCAGCTGCCTATGACTATGAAATTTATGGATACAAAATATCTTTGAGAATGCTATCCATCAGATTTAACTATATTTGGTTAAAATTAGGTGATAGTGACAAGGCAGACAAACAGGATGCTCCTACAAGCTTCAATTCCCCATGAAGTGAGGCTGAAATGAAGTGCTCCTCCACCACGTGTTTGTTTTTGTGAAAGCCAACAGACATAAAGACTGCAGACTAAACAGGAACAGCAATATTGTGTATACCTTGTCAGGCTTTTGCATATTTGTCTTCATTATTTTCAACCATTCTGTCCATTTTTCATATAAGAGAGTCATTTTACTTCCTCTGCAGACCATCAGCTCAGATACATTATCAATTATGGAATTAATCCAAATCCCACTGATGCACTTGGCAAAATCATGATGTTTTGACTTGGTTTTGGCCTTCTCAAGATACACAAATAAATTCCCCTCTTTCTAAGTTTTGTCTTTTAAGATATTGCTACTTTAGATCAAGGGAGCAAGGGAGAATATTTTTTCCTATATGGACATAGGCAAGATATCGGTATTTCTGGCTGACGTATATAAAAGAACGAAAAAAACCCAAGCCTAAAGCAGTGGCAAAACTCAAATAAGCATGGAGATCAGCATGTATTTGTGAATAAATTAGCTTATTTCACTGTGTTTTCTCTCATGTGTTTTAATGTGTCAGTCATTCAGGGACTTTAATATCATGATTTCTAATAAGCATATTGTTGACGTAATTCAATGAAATTATGCTCACAAATATTCCTGACCTTTCATTTTTTTGATATAAAGGAAGAGGGTTTTAGGAGTTGCCTCAAAAAGTTGAGTAGCTACCTCATAATTTCTCAGTATTTAAATTGAAGAAACACGGTTTCCTCTAATTTTCCTCTTAAGCCTTCTGTGCACATCTCAGGATCTCTCTTTTAACCATGCAATTAAATCCTATGTAGGAATTTTGGCTGAGTTAACTGAGATATCTTATTCCTTTTTATTATTATTATTATTATTATTTTTATTATTATCATCATCATTTTCCATTCTAATGTTGCCTTAGTATAGTATAGACAATATTTATTTTTCTTATCCTGTAGCATTTGATGTTCTAGTTAAATTAAAAAGAAATCAATTCCCGCTGTGCCTAATTTTCCAAATGAAAGTGAAGAAAAGTGCTCCTCCCTAAACCCCGTTATGCTTTGGGGAATCATCACAGCAAAAGTTGTGAAGTGTTCCTCGAAAACAACAAATCCCCTGCCAAGTGTGTAGGATATGCAAAGAGGCCTTGCAAGTGAGAAGAGCTTAGCAGAGATACAACCAGGCTCCACTGAAACAATGCTATCTGGTGCCTCACCAATAGGTGACCATCAGCTCAAATAATGGAAAAAGACATACACAGGTAAGGGAAAAGCAACATTCACTCATGGGCTAAAATTAGAGGTAATTGGTTATTTTCACTGGAAAATATTTGAAAAAAAAATTGGAAAAAATTGGAAAAAATTTTCATCAGAAAATACAGTCTCATCTGTGGAAATGCATTAACGTCAAGTTGTAGGAAAGCTCAAGCTCCGTTTCCAACAAGCTTTGATTGGCAAACTGCTGAGGAGTCTGGGTTTCTGTTCTGCTCCAGGGTAGTCCTGCCACATAGACTGTCATTAAAAAAGGACTTTAAAAAAGCCTGCACTGAGCTCGTCTATTCCTCCTGTGGGCCTACTTCTACTTTTGGCAGCTATAATAGACATTGGGCATTATGCTCTCCTTTTTTTTGTATACCATGTAAAAATTCTTCCTTTCTGTCAGGTCTTTTAGACAAAAGCATTCAATTGAGTGTTTTCTTGGTTGTCGAATATGAGAAATAGCTAATAATCAGAGATTGCTCAGCACCTTACTAGCACTCATTACTGCATATTCTATTGTACTTCCCCCCTTTGTTTTCTATTTTACCTATTTTGTATAGAAACTAGTTTACTTGAAAGACTTTATTGTGTGGAAGACATTTTTTGGTCTTTGGCCATACATATCATCTTCCCTGTGTCTTCTCAACTTTGCTATAGTATTTTGACAAAGGACCCCAGAGCCTGAGCTTCAAGGCTTAAATCAGTTTGGAAATTTTACTCACTTTTTTTTTCTTTTGATAATTTTAAAAAAGAATAATTTATTCATATTTTCCTTTCACTAAAAATAAATAAATTAAAAATATAAATTATGTCCTAGTACATCTGAAAACTTCTAACAAACCAGCTTTCATAGGTGGGTGTCATCCAAGCAAGATCTAGATCTGTCTCATATGCCAGCCATTATGTTGTACTTAAATTACATACTGCCAACAAATCCTACTGCCAGTGCTCGCATAAGTGTGACACACTGAAATGTATGCAAGCATAGGAATGTGTTATCTTGGTATGGTTGTTTGCTTCATGCTTGATGCTATCAGTGCTACAGATGCAGCTTCCACTTGTTTTTCAGGTGCAGCCAAACTGAAAAATGGCTCTCAGGACTTACTTTAAAGACCAGGTTACAAAGAGAGAACAGGCTCCTGTAGTGCTTTGGATGCTTAATCATGTCTAGGGTATCATGTCTGAGAGCAGTTGTTTCACACAGGCATAATCTCTAGAGTCTTAATTGTTGTTAGGCCAAACTAACAAGTTACTTGCCACAAGTATCATGAAATAAAAGGGAATTAAATGGGAGCAATAAAAAACAGACTTCCTTTCCCCCTTTACTCCCTGATCTGTGTTGAAAACTGGTAAAATGTAGAAGATGGTTGTACACAAAAGCCACAGAACAAATTCCTAAATGAGATCAAAATCACCAAGATCAAAACAGTTTGGAAAACAGAAATCATAAGAAGTTTTATGTTTTCTTTCTCTCCCCCAGAGCAAATAAACAAAATTTTGCAGGAGGGAGAGAATGGGAAGTACCACTAGCCTCAGTTGAGCATAGCAGTCTTTTGTTTTAAAATAGAAATGTAGCCATACTCTCTTCTATGGCTACATTTAATTCTTGTATTTGCCAGTTACAACTGGCATACACATTTGCGAATGAATTCTGTTGCAATGACCAGAGAAATATTAAAATATAAAATTTTTACTTCAGTTAAAATAGTTCCTCCATCCATGGAAGAACCAATTCCATGGATTAGTTTGTCTGGAAGCTTAAGAAAAAAGGCATATGTCCAGCAGATTTCCTTTGTAATTTCTAGTGCTATAGTTCCATTTCAAGTTCTATAGGAAAATTCGGTTTCCATCTACTTTATCACTACAAGAAGAGTTTCAACTCCAGCACTCCAGCACTTCCCAGCTTTGCCCATATCAGGAATTATTCAAGGATGACTTTTCCAAGTTACTTAATTAATTCCTTTTTCTACACACATCTGAAAAGGAAGAGAAACAGATGAAAAGCATTCACTTTTCTCAAGTTTAAACTGAAGATTTTTACTGCTGTCACTCTTACAGAGTACAGAGCCACTCATCCATTAGCTGATGATAATAAGTCTATCAATAAGGCACACAAAGTTTCAAGTTGATTCTGACCTTAACCAGTTGACCTACTCCTGCCCCATACCTAAAAAAGCTAGAGCCTGTGGCATGTATCTTGAAAAGTAGCAACCTATTAACAGTAAAGTAATCTTGAGTTTATAGCATTTTTGGTTTGATTTGAATTTTGCAAATCCAGATCAGGGAGTAATTCATCTGAGTTTTGTTTCATTTGAATCCAAATATCAAGAGCTGAAGACAGGATAAACAGCTTATGGTTTTTGCTCATCCCTGCTGAGTAGTTAAAAAAACCAACCCTGAACAAACCAGGATGTATAAATCCCTCTTCTCTTTGTCAGATTGCATGTTCCAAAATTCTTGGCTCTGCTTGAATTGGTTCAGTTGCTTTACAATGTGGCATATTCGAAAGAAAAAGAGGAATATGCACCTCCCTGCCTTGGTAGAAATAAAAAGTCTCAGAGTCAGGGGCCATTTGTATCATTGCATACTACTGAATTGTATCTCATTAGGTTTAAATTCTTCTTTCTTAATCTCTCCAGCTCAGCTTCACAAGCTAATCTCTGCTTCTTTTATTTTAAAGCAGAACTAAAGAAAAAAAAGAGAAGGAAAAGAAGCCCAACAACAAAGAATCTGAATTATTCATTAAATATATCTATCTTTGTCAAAACTTTCATCTGCTGCAAAGTTCTGTGAGATAAGATAAATGATACACAGTCATGAATTTATGGTCCAAAAGCATAACAAATAAGAGGAGTTGTGAAACTGGAAAAAGCAGGAAAAAAAATTAGGTCTATAGCATTAAAAAGCTATCATTGGATATCATAACTAAACCATGCGATAATTACCAGCAGTAAAAGCCTCAAATGGCATTTTATCCTCTATGGAGAAAATCACTCTTTCATTTTATATTCTCTTTTTGTGTTGTTGTTGTTTTTTTTTTTTTTTTTTTTTTTTTTTTAAAGCATGATCAAAAGCTACATTGAATAGCTGTATATCTGTCAACTTCAAACCGTATCTATGAATTACAGTAAAAGGAAAGAAGTCACCACCCCTGGGAGTTTATTCAATGAGAAAGAACAGATAAGAGAAGTAAAATGGAAATGGACCCTACACATTCTTTCCAGGACTTCTGTCTTTAAATCTGCACAATAATTTAAATTACTAAATGTGCAGAGAGTATTAAATCATTGTGGTTTACTTACAAGTATTTTTAACTTTGGATACAGGAATACAAGACCTGCTACCTGTGTTTATTTCCAGATGCTGATAATTCTTGAGATATACAAGAACACTGGACTCAGCATTTTACATGTTATGTAATAGATGTGTCTATACAAATCAGAAAGTTACCTTGAATGAGCTATGGGATCCAAGCCAGAGTTAACTATCAAGAGATAGCAAACTATAAGACTTTCAAGGAGGCTACAGAAAAAAAACAAACTGCTTGAAACCTCCCTGAACATGAAGAGCTGGGAAAGATCTTAGTGAGATGTCACCACTTTTAAGTGAGTATTTACCAGTTCATCCTAGTAAATCCTTTCTGTGCATGAGAAAGAAAAGACATTACTTAAATTACTTCCCTAAAATTCCATGCCAGCTTAGTATCACAGAAATATACTGTAGGATATATGTAGCAGGATACTCTGGTTTGGTTGCACAGATAAGTAACTCACATTTTTAAGATGTATATTTTTTGTAGTTAAAAAATTCATTTCCTAAGTCTAATTTAATTCCAGACAGACTATCAACAAAAAGCTTCCATGGGAAGCCAGACAGACCTAATGAAGGTTTTCAGCTAGAAAGAGGATGAAAATCACCTTTTCACAAGTTGACACATGTAGAAAACAAGGGGCAACAGGTATGAGTTTTGGGAGGCATTTGATCTTGACATAAGAAGAACACATTTTACAGTAAGAATATTCGCTGGAACAATGTCTCCAGGGACATGATAGAGTCCCCATTGCCACAGGTCTTAAGGATGCCGTTGGACAAGGTGCTAAATATTCTCATCTAGGCTCCCTTTCCCACAAAATGTTGGGCCAGATGATCTTCTGAATTTCCCTTCAACATAGGCTAGGTGGCATTCTGTGGAAAGGCCTGATGATAGCCCAGATACTGATTTTAGTATGTGTGTTTCCAAGGGCATTTGCCCAGGGAAGAGGGGAATGCCAAAAGGAGGAGTGTGGATACCACCAGAGGGAGAAATGGTGACTGGAGGCTCTGCAAACCCAGGTGACTGAAGAATTTTTAAAATCTAGTGATCACTGCACATCATCCATGTGGAAGGTTACTTGTCCTGGCTTTTAACATCCCATAATAAAATGCAAGAATTCCAGACTAGACATCACTGATATGAAAAAAGTATTTTAATGTTGATTTGATTTTACAAAGAGCTTTGTTCAGATTAACAGGTTGCACTGGAAATGGTCAATTGTATGACTGTTTTTTACGGAGTGACTCCTCATTGACTAATTATGTTAGGACCAATAGACCTTTTTCCACTATAACTTATACATTGTATTACATGATATATCTATTACCACTTTCAGAAACTACAACAGGCACCCTTCTGCATGTAACCTTAGAACACATATTCCACAATTTTCCATTGCAGACATTGCTCGGGGTCTGGCTACACACCGTAACATATTGTCCCATAAACGTAGCTGAGATCTACCCCTAAACAAATGAGGTTACTATAAATAGAACAGCTGTGATAATGCAGTACTCATCCAAACAAGTATTTGCTGGTTTGCTACTCCTGCATGTGTGATATCCTGCAAGATTTTTAATGTAGGATATGGCAAATGAGAAAAGTGGAGATAAGATCAAAAAAATCAGACCTAGACAAGGATCTAATGCCCCATCTTTAGTTTCAGGATTCCAGCATCACAACAACATGAGTGATGTTGTGATTTGGGATTTTGAATCTTCCCTTAGCTGGTAGCACTGAGATTCAACACTCCAGGTTGATTCTAAGGGCAAATTTATTTTTCTGAGGGAAAAGCTCTCTCTAAAAGGGTTTCCTCCTTCCACCTCAACAACAAAACTTAATTACACATAAATTCTAGTATACCTCCCTGTTTATTATAAGGCAAACTTACGGGATAAAGAAAAAAAAACAGAAACCTTCCTTTTTCACAATTTACTTTTCCTGGAAGCTAAGCATAGCTCCCCTGAAAATTAATGCTGAATTTTAGCATCTTCTAAATGAGCTTGTATAGACTGATAGATTACTATGAAATTCTTTGAAAGCAGTAGTTCCTCTGAGCAATAGAATTGATGTCTGAATTACTTTTGGTGGAAAGCTTGGGAGGCTTGACCATAGATGCATCAAAGCTGGTGGATATTTTTTCCATGAAATGATAAGGAGTAAAATCTGGAACAGTTCTAAAATCCTCCAACATCAGGAAACACTGTAATATTATTTTGAGGAAACATCACACAAAGAGGGTTAACAAGCATGTGGCCAAGTTGTGTGAGTTTTATAAAACTTTTATAAAGAAGCTACACCAAAACACTCCAACATTTTGAAAAATTTAAAACCTTGTATATTTACAGATAATTGAACCAAACTATGCCTGCCTTAAAGTAAAATATAAAATATTGATTCATATTTCAGAAAATTCATCTCTAGACTTATATATATTATCTGTAGCAGATGTCAACTGTGTGATTCACCATGCTGTTCATATTTGGTTAGAGTGAACATTCACAAAAAAGTCTTCGTGTTGTGTCAGCAGTGCCACGCACGCACATAGAATTGCACTTCTCAAACTATTCAGACATGTAGAGAATGAGGGTAGAAGGCAGAACAAGAAACATCAGCAGTGACTGGGAGAGAAATGCAATTAATCCATTGTTATAACTGTAGAGACCTCTCAATCAGAAGTGTCAAATGCAATTAATAATATCTTAGATCTTGCACTGGGCTCATATTTACCACCTTCATTGGGTTGGTAGCTCATTCGGATCCCTGCCTCACACAGATGCATAACTACTCTTTTCATGATGTCTCACTTAGTGGCAACACGATGAGGATGGGAGCTTAAACAAAAGCCAAGTGCTAACAAAAGTCTCCTCAAAACTGTGCCAGGACAGAACTAAACTCTGCATGATATCTGAATGCCGTTGCTGACTTCAAAAATAAAATACCAGACAAGAAACAAAGTGTGTTGTTCTGAAGAAATGCAGTTGCCTGTAAAATAGTTACAAGTTTTTCATTATTGTGCAGTCATCAACAAAATATGTGCCTTGGCTTGAAAAAGGAGCCCACCAGTGATATATTGGAAAAAAAAAAAGAAAAAAAAAGAGAAGGCAAGCCCTTTCCATTCCTTCAATGAGGTGTCTTCGTGGTTGTGTTCCTGGCTGTCAACACCTTGCTTCCTGGTTCAAAGATTATTAGAAAAACAGGGTTCTGCCAGTGCCAGGGGTCTCAAGAGCCTCATTATATCCTGAAGACAGCCCTACAGGGGCACAAAATCAAAACACACAGAGTCTTTTATGGTGAGGGTACACACATGTTTCAGCCAAGCTTACCAGCAGGTGAAACTCATATGGCTGCACACAGCCAGGACTGAGAAAAGACCATGAGAAACTTGGCAGCTTATATCATACTTTCAACAGGAAAAAATACCAAGGGCAGGAAGGGGAAAGGATCCGGACTCAAATTCACTCCCTGTGTTATCTCTTCTTCCTGGGTACGTGCAGTTTTGTCTTCTAGAGGGGGTAACTGAGGTCTATGAGAAGAGAGGTGAAAAAAGGGGTGAAGATGGAAGCTTTTAACTAAAGGTCTGGTGGTCCTATCTTAACCCCATCCCTTTGGAAAAAAGCTTACAACACTTATGGTTTTTTGCTCTTGGACTAAAAGCCTACAGCTGTTTTGAAGGTTGACATAGTTCTAGAATATAATTAATACCATTTCCATTTAACTCAGCAGTTAAATCTTAAACAGAATGCACAAGCTGTGACATATTACTGAAGAGAAGCAATGCATATTGGACAATTGACTTGGTGGTGGCCTTTAATGCTGTGCCCTGTTGGTGTGGTGTCTGTGGTTACCATTTTTCATTGGAGAAATGTCAAACAGTTCATGGGCCTGGCAAACATAACTATCACAGGCAATTCTGCTTCTGCTTGCTATCATCTTGTGAAACAGTTGCGTTTGCTTACAGAGTATGCATAGATTTATAGGTGTATATGCAATTTACACTCTGCATACATGCATATCTATTTTTATAGAAACATGCATATGATACAGAGTAGGTCTGCTTGCAGTCTATTGTAGTTTCTCTACCAGATAGCCAAGAAACAGGTAAGTTATTACACTCCAAAAATAGCTAGTTTAAATCTATCCTGGCTACTGGCATTACTGGAAGTCAGTTCTCTTGCTGCAGTGTGGATACACTTTTGAAGTGAAAGATTTGTTGTGAATACTAATTCACAAATGCTGAAATTGTGTCTTACATGAATTCTTCAGTATTTGGTGAAATTGTTTCAATGCCTCTAAATTCTCTCTTTGGTGTATTAATGGAAAACAGTCACGAAAAGCAAAACAAGCACAACAGAATTAAAAGGTTGACTAAATATTCCAACTTTATTTTCAGGGTTTCCATAACTCTAGTCAACCAATTTAAATGTGAATTGCCTTATGTATTTGAATCACAGTGTAAAGTTTCTCCAGTGAAAGCTGTTCCTGACACAAGCCCTGGTTAGCACAGATTAGGAATACTGCTTAATGTCATTATGGTAATCAGTTCTCACTACCAGTAACCAATCAGCTGGTACAGTCTATATTAGTGGTAGACAAAGCTAAAAGCAACAACAAAACAGAATATCCTACTCTGTAGAGTGGGGACGAAAAATACACCAGCGATAGCCTCAAAGGGAAGCTATTCCCATGGAGAAAATATATTCAGTACAGATTGTTGACTCCCACTGTTCCTCTTAGCTTTTTTGTTGGTGAATGTGCTGTTTGAGGGAATTTTCCTCTTTCCAAATCTTTGATGGGGATGTGTCAGTGATTGGGGCTTGCCCAGAATGCAGTCAGTGTGGACAAGTACTGCTCTGAGCTATTGTAATCACATTATGCTCCCCGTACGTTCTTTCCATCAACTGACTATAATGTGGCTGGCTGCCTTTGAATTGGGATTATTAGTTTTGAAAGCCTTTAAGGTGTTGGGCCTGGTTGAATTTTAGACACACAGTAACATAACACCTGCTCTTTCAAGAATCTGCTATCACTTCTGAAATTGGCAGACAGGTAACTGTATTTTTAACTGTGGGGGGCACTACAATCCCCCCAAAACTGATTTTATTTGTTCCCTCATAACTTTTAAAACCTACCTTTATATCTTTCCCTTAATTTTCAGAGGTGTTCTCAGATTGACTACTGTTGGCTCTGTATTATTACTCCCTTATCCAGTCATTTTTATTATTTTTCTTATTGGACCCCTTACACCATTTTTCAGGTTTATATTTTGAGAACCTGGAATTATGTTTTCCTTTTACTGTTTATAAACCTACACAATGTTTGCTCTGTTGCACAGAATCATGTAGATAGAGCAAATGTGGTATACTGAAAATAATACTGGGATTAGGTAATTAGGGATTTTTTAATATTGCCTTCTCTCCTGGCTTGTAGTATAAATCTATGCATTATTTCAAATGTGAATATTTCTACTTGTACAAGACTTGAAAAGTGACCTTCTTGCCTCTCTGCTGCAACAATCAGAAAATGCCTGCCTAAACAATGTAGCCCTCCAGACTGAATTGTATCACTTCAGAAGTTTATCGGTCTTTAGTATGAGGCCAGTACTGAAAGAATGACAAATGTCTTTCAAACTGTTTATACATGCCTGCTGCACACAAGAGAGCTGGCATTGCTTACTTCATTTTTCAAGTGGTCTAACTACTCAGCTCCAAATGGATATTTTTGGTTGGTTGGTACTGGGTACAAGCTGGAGTAGAATTTGAAACAAATGGTTTCCCACAAAGAACTGAATTGAGAAACAGTGATTATGAAGGCAGCCTCAACAACATCTGGGAAAATGCACATTGGTTAGCTAGTTTTACTTAAAAAAGGGAATACATTATTTTCTGTGGCAGAAGATCTAATTGCAATTTTTGTATTGAGAAGTCTGTTATTACTTGAAGCAAATTTTCAAATCTAGCACAGAATTAATGAATCATAGAAATGTTATTTGGAAGGGACGGCTGGCCATCATCTACTCCAACCTCCTGCCCGTGACAGGACTAAAACCAACCTTAAATTGAGCCACCTGTGGTTTTGTCCAACCAAACCTTCTCAGAGGAAGGTGAGTCCAGGGCCTGTCTGAGCAGCCACAAGTGACGACAGTAGCTATTGGCGACAAGATTTAAAACATAAAAAAAACCCAAAAAACTTAAAGCACGCTTTCAGGAAATGGGAAGACCTTTGCTACTACATTGTTTTCTCCACCCCCTTAACCCCCGGGAAACGTTTTTTCTATTTAAGACCACAAATTTTCTGGTGTGCCACCATTTTGTCACCAAGAAAAGAATGCAGCAGCAACACAAACTGGTTACTACTGTTTTATTAAATAGAGATCCTCATAAATTCCAGCTGCTGACCATGTGTTCCATCTTTTTATGTGCAAACACACTCTCGTGTTAAGAAATGCTGAGCACATATGTGAGTATATTTATATTTGCATTGTGCATAAACCCTCAGCATGTGACTTTAGCAGGAAAAATTTGTCAAACGTGCCCCTGTCACCTCACAGTCACTGTATCTTTTTTTTTTTAAAAATGAATCTGACTTCAAAAACTGATCAGGTGATCATGAGACTATTTCACTTGAGCATTTTCTATCATGGATGAACTGTAGAAATAAAAGGAGATAGAGATTTCAGATTCTAATTGTAGTAATTTGATGGGAAAAGGATTTTGTCCTAACATCTGTGGCAATGCAGCATTGGAATTCAAAGCAAGTGGCAGAGGGCAAGGAGGGCTTTGTTCAGAAAAGCCACTGAGATTTTCCCAGGACATCTGTAGTGATGGCTAAAACCCAGCAGGCATGACATTAAACCCAAAATCTAGCTAGTATTGCTTGTGAACACTAGCTGCTGCTATCCTTAGGAGTCACAGGGCCATTTTTTTCGTAGTTAACTTTGGTGGAATTAGGAAGAGATATTTTGTAAGGGAATTTGATCTGTCTACTAGTTTAACTTTTCTAAATCCACTCAGACTCACAAAACCCCTTATTTAAATACTGCCTTCCCAAGAGAATAGGGAGAGGACTTTGGAAGTTATGTTATTTTGACTTTTGTATTAATATTATGCTGTAGATAACTATGGTATCATGAAGGCCAAAGTATAAAGTCTCCACCTCAAGGAAGCTGGCAATGAACCCCTTGAAGTACGAGAACCTCAGTATGAAGAGCTGAATTGCAATTCAACAGACCATCAGTCATAATCACAGAAATTGTTCTTTTAATTCCTTTGCCTATTGATTAAATATGAGAGCCTATTTAAATTTTTACCCTTATATATACTCAATGAAGTCATGCATATTAAAGCACATGAAAGCCACTAAGATGGCTTTAAGTCATCTGCAGCCTTCAATGACTGGAGTAAACTTAACCACAGGTAGCTTTAATGCCAAAATGATCTATTGCTTTTAGTACACCTAGGAATATACCAGTAATAGAAAAACATATATAAATAAGAAAAGGAAAACATGCAGTTGTGTAATCCATTGATTTATTACCTGACAGCTTTCCAAGACAGTAACAAGCAACTAGAATGATTTGACTACAACTAAACCAGTCACTCAATACTAGCAAGGCTTCTAAAAGAGGGGAGATGAAAGTTGATTTTTCCAGGGAATAGACAAAAAATTGAGGAAGAAGGTAACATTCCTGTAAGTTATGATTGGGCAAAGAGAAGCTGTGGTTTGTCTCATGTAAAATTATTTAAAAGCAAGAGCACTGTTCTCCTTCCAAGTTGCAATACTGGCCTTGAGAATGGATTTTTTAAATAAAATTCTTCAGAAAGCTATTTAAAGATCTTTTTCCATATTAATGATACCTGTTTATGTACTGAAGACTGAGGCATTATGGTTAAATGACTACTTCAAAAGATAGATTGAAATACTACATTATTTTCAACAGGATTTATTTAGGATAACATTGAGTGTTGATTCTTACAAGGAAAATTTATTTGAAGAAATAAGGGGAGACACCCCTTTGATTAATTCTAGTAGAACTAAAACTAGGCCAAAATTCTGTCATTCTGTGATAGCAGTAGGGTTAGAAAGGATTGAAATATAGTATTTTCTGAAGGGAAAAACTAAGCATTTATACAAGTGACTATTTTTGGTTTTCAGTCTTAGAGGTTTCAAACAAGGATACTGGATTTTTGTTTCAGTGTGATCCTGTTGCTGGAGTTTCTGGGAACTGTGCCAGTGCTGTAGGACCCAGGCTATTTCTCAGCTCTTGCACAAAGGTGTTATCCACTAGCCACTTTCTAACTCCGTGGTGGGACACAGTTCCAAGTGCACAAATGCACATGGCAAGGGAGAATGGTGCAAGAGCTTGAAAAGAGTGAGTTTAGGCATGCATCAGCCACTCTCTGTGGGCCAGCTGCATTAGTCCTTCTCAACATAGCCTTAAGGCCTAAGTAAACTTGGATTGTAACACCTCTGGAGTATAAATCAATAATTGAGGGATAGTCAAGATCACTCAACCAATCGAGGTGAGGTCAGTTTTGGATTATGCGTAATGAAGATCAGTCATTTAAAACAGCTCAATCTACTCCAACCTGAATTATTGCTATATTCTGGAAAGGGAAGTTATTTTCTGGCTTTTCAGAGTGACAAGGTTAGAAGTCCACAGAGAAGAAATAATATCTAAATGCAGTGTAAACTTTTGGCATGTAACACAGAAGTGAACTAATTTAATGTGGATGCAATGTGAGGACTTTTCTTCTCATTATTTGCCAGAGTGATTTGTATAATACATGACTATTCATCTGCCAAAACCATATGCACCTCTGACAGGAATCAGATTATGTTTTGCGTCTTGGTTGTTTTTTTTTTTTTTCTCTACACAGACCGACAAATACAGCCCTCCTCATTGCGTTTTCAGTAGTGGAAAAAATTAACTTGGTCAGTGTTTTTTAAAACCTGAGACTGTTCCATGTCTGTTTTCATGTTAGAAAAAAAAAATTGAAGACAGATTTTTTTGGAGATTTTTCCATTTTCAGCAATTGTGAGCAACTTCATTAATTATCTACTATTTTTTTAAAAGAAGTGAAAAGGAAACCTCAGCAACTTTCACATCTTTGCTAACTTTTAAGCCCATTTTTTTCTGTACTTGAATTTAACTCACAAACTCAGGTAAACATTTTTGCTAAAAAGGAGAATCTTAAACACTTCTAATATTTTCAGTGTCAATTACCTAGAGAAACTTAACAACAAAAAATACATAAAACAACTAACTAGTTATAGTCTTTAAAAAGTCTAAACCCCCCCAAAAAACCAAACAAACATTTCCATTTCCATACCTTCTTTCAAATATGGTTGGACAGTGAAGAATTGCTGTCTTTCTTGGCTCAGGTTAAACTAAATCAGATTTCAGTCGTGTTATCTTTTTGCATCTATTTCTCTTAATAACATGACGGATTTTCACAATTCACTTTTGAGACTGGTGTTCTTTTGCATTATTTTTCATTCTTGAGACATTATGAGTATGTGTGCCACTGACATTTGTTTATTTGTGCAAATTGTTTAGTCTTGAGATGGGACCAAGATGTGCTAATTTCTTCTGTTTCCCTGATGAAGGAAGAAGGGTCTGATTAACAAGCAACCCTTTAGGTCTCTAAAAGGGAAACTTCTCTAAAACAGACCTTATCAAAAAACAAAGCTAGGGCTGTCTTTAACCTCCAGCAAGTTCCCCAAGACTTGGATGACATCCTCACATTCAAAAAGATCTTTAAGAAATTCGATAATGTGATTACTCTGCAGGTGAAGAGTTAAGACAGCCCCTCACATGAACCAGATTAAAAGAAGCAATGGACAGATCTTTATTTATTAGGGAAACTGAAAAGCACAGAAAAAGAGGTGCCAATAGGAAAGAAAGTTTAGAAAATACATAAAAATAAAAAGAAATGTCTGTTCTTTTGATCCCCCATTTTGTTCTAGAATAACAGGATTTCCCTCTACATGAGTATTGCTGAGAATGAAGAGGTTGATGCAGCATTCAAGTATGCAACGAATACCTTCTGATTACAAAAAGAAAACCATCAAAACCCCAGATCTTTTTGTGAAAAATGCCATCCTCTCTGCACAGGGGTAGTTTTTTGTCAAAGTTGGTTTTCCGTATTGCCATCAATAACAATGGGCTTCAGGATACTAAAATGTGAGGATTCCTATCTTGCCTCATAAAATGCAAATTATACTCCAGATTGGTACGTTTTGTCTGAAGCTTTTGGAAAGAACTGGTGGACATCCAAAAGATGCAACAAAATGTGACTTGGAAAGAACAAGAGAGGGTTTATGAATACATGTACATGTAATTTACACTGATGTGCACTACAGGAATATTTCCCCTCCTAAAGACAGTTGTTTGCATCTTTCAAACCTATTGGGCCGTCTTGATTTTCAAGCTTCTAGCTTGGAGAAAGTGGGCAAGATGTCATCATATTTTCTATTTATAATTTCTTTAATCAGGAACCAGTATTCCATTTCTAAGTGATTTAGTGCTCAATTGACAGCAAAGATTGTAAGTGGAGTCTTGAAGAGAAAAGCACTAACCATCAGTTGTTGTTGGCTTCATTCTTCCTGCTATGCAGGAGTTTAACTAATGAGTACAGTTCTCCCTCTCTTCAAATAACAAATTCAACATGAGAAAATTGCTCAGGGAACTTACAAGCTGGAGTTAAAATGTACAAGGCAAAAGACTAAGTGGAATCTAAATGAAGATGGTAATCATTAAATGATTCCTTTTCTGAGGGTTTACACTGGAAAGCCTTAGCTAGCTTAGATATTTGAGCCAAACCCCTTTAGCATAAAACTCTGGTGAGTGTGAGGAAGCTGACGGTTTAATGTGGAGTCCCTTGAGAGAAGGTAGGATGTAAAGGCAAATGTTTTTTTTCAAATATTACCAAAGTAAGTTTCATAATAGAACTGAAGAGGTAGCGAAGTTATTGTTCCCACTTGACAGATTTGGAACATAAACTACTAAGCAATGAGATCATTTCTGTGAGATCACACTGCAAGCAATAGCCCTTTGCCATCTTACCTTAGAGCCCTAGCAAACAATTTATTCCCCACAATTATTCTTCAAGGCAAGATGATATTATCCCCCGCTTTATAGATGGATAAATGGCGTCCAAAAGATTTAGCAACTTGTTGGAGATTGTACAAAAATTATTTGACAGGTCTGTAAGTTGAAACTATATTTTCTGAGACTTAGTCTGATACCTTAAACACATGCCCATCTTGGTTCCTGTCCTTTTGTCTGTTACTTAAGTGAATTTTACCTTATTTGACTTTAAAATGTTGACATAAAGAACATAGTCTGCTCATTGCATTCATTTGGACGTAATGAACTCTAGCAAACGCAGCTAGTTGGATAGCAACAGCAAAGGCTGGGACAGCCCACATCACAGATGTGCACCCCAGAAGCAGAATTTCAGCAGCATTTTGGAAAAGAGTCATGTCCCACACCACATGAGTCCTCACCTAATGCAAAGAGCATCAGAGTTGTATATCAAAGGCACTATATATTGGCTCTCTGATAAGACACACCTGAATGTTATAGAATCACCTAGGTTGGAACGGACCTTTTAAGATCATCTAGTCCAACCAATGGAAAAAAACCAACCAACCAAACAAAAACCCCCACAACAACAACAATACACCACACCATCCAACACTAATCCATATCCCTGAGCACCAAGTCAACTTCTCTCTTGAATACCTTCAGGGATGGTGCCTCAACCACCTCCCTGGGCAGCCCATTCCAATACCTGACAACCCTTTCCGGTAAAGAAATATTTCCTAATATCTAACCTGAACTTCCCCTGGTGCAACTTGAAGCCATTACCCCTTGTCCTATCATCTGTAACTTGGGAGAAGAGACCAACCCCTGCCTCTCTACAGCCTCCTTTCAGGTAGTTGTAGAGAGCGATTAGGTCTCCCCTCAGTCTCCTCTTTCTCAGACTGAACAACCCCAGTTCCCTCAGCCTCTCTTGTTGCTTAAAAGTTGAAAAGGAGATTTGATGCTAAAGAGAATCTCTATAATGTATCTTGTGAATAGTGTCTCACTAAACAGAACCCTTAATTAAAAAAAAAAAAAAAAACAACAACAAAACGGCTAGAAAACCAGCATGCTGGAGGAAAAAATATTCTCACTTGCTCTCCTCATGAACCAAAAGATCCTCTGGGAAGTTCCCTTCATACCCCAGTCAACAAATGTAGAAAATCATAAAGATATCTTAATTGAAAAAATAAATGACTCACAGCAAGTCTGGGCTATCTCAATCCAAACAACAAAGCGGCTCAGTTTATTTAAGGAAGACAGATTAGTGGAGAAAATAGTTATCAAACCACAAAATGACTAACCAGGGACATCCCTGCTAAAAGATTTACTTTCCTAACACAATGGTCCAGATTGTTTGTTCTGATCTTCATACTCACAGAGCAGTTCAAGAGAGGGTGTGCAAAATTAGGATAAGGCACTTAGACTCCTCTGTAATTCTGGTGCCAGTCATGTAGTCCTTCATGGACTGACAGGGAGCTCTGTATTGTACTCCCTAGGCCTTTGCAACAACCAGAGTGACCAAGGAATAAAAATTCTCTGGCCACACTACCTTCTTTCCTGGTCACATTCCTGGTACTATTGTAGCAGTGATAAAAAACATCTGCTGGTGTTGTTCCCCCTAAGACTAGAAAACACCCTTTTAACCATGGTTGAGCTGTGGATCTGGATAAATAGTGTTTGTGCAACTGTTTAATAAACTTTCAAAAGCAGTGAAAAAAAAATTATATTATCCAATTTAAAAACTGAGGGGGAAAAAAAAAGTAATGAGAGGATGTAAGTGGATGTGATCAGAAGTCTTTCTGATTTTTTGTTTTGTATTTTCTCAAAGTATTTTTCTAGCCAGTGACTTCGCATGTTTTCTGAGATGAGTGGATAGCTATTCCTCTGAAGAAAATCACAGTCCCTGGAGGGGTGTTTTTGGAGCACTCTACTCTTGTAAGGTTTGACATCTGGAATTTGGTGGCCAGCATTTCTTACCAATAAATGAAATACAATTAGTTTTATAAAAAGCTGTGGAATTATTCCTGTTTACTGAAAAGTATCAGCTAAATACTGTGAGTAACAAAAGAAAATCTGGGGAAAATTATATCATTTGAATAGACCCTATATTGCAATCTATGGTAAATTCATATCATTTTTTAATCTAACTTTTAGATTATTACCAGTTCATCATGCAAACAAAAGTAAAATTAAAAAAAAAAACAAAAACAAAACCAAGCAAACACAGAGATGTGCTGCCCTTTCACTGCACTTCACAAAAAATGCGATGGAAAGCACTGAGTAGAAATATATTTATAAACTACTCCACATAATCCACATAAGTGACTGATACAAGTATACATAAAGATGAAGGTCAGAAGGGAATTGTTTCCCAGAGTAATTTGTCTGACATTAACTGACCCTGTACAGCAGATGACTATTCAGTGTGCTGCCTCATGTAAAATTCAACTATTTCCCAAAACATGAGGAAAAAAAAAGTTAAAAACAATATGAGGAAACAATTGATATTCCCATTGTTCTCTACCCTGTAAACCAAAATAACTTGAAGGACACTATGAAATCCCCGATAAAATATAAAGGAGCCATAAGCCTCCGAAAACCTTTTTTTTTTTTTCTAAAAACTGGAAGACATCAAGACTACCACACAGTTTATTTTCCTAAACATTTTTGGCACTTAGGAAATTTTCTTTAGTGGTGAGTTTCACACACAGGCCATGTCAAAAATGTACAGGTTGGAAGCAGTTCCTCTCATCCCAGCTGGGCTGCAAACCTATGTCAGGGTGAGATTTTTGCACAAATATTTCTTCTTTGCCCATCCCTTCCTTTCCCTAGGAAGAAAACCCAGGCACATGGGAGGGAGCTGCAGAGCTGAGGTTGGACCCAGGAGCACCACAGGACACAGACCCACCACACCTTCTGGGACAGGCACCAGCCACTCAAGGATGTTCACGATGGACAATAGCAGATGACTAGACTATTAGAGCACCTCTTTTGGCCCGTTGGAAAATAAGCTTTGAACAAAGCAGGGCACACTTTATGGTCTCTAAAGAGAAAGTCAAACAAGTTCCCAAGTAGCTGAGAGAGAGACAGACCCGAACCTTAAATGGGCAGGCGGGATGCCCTCAGTGTATCGTAGAGCATAGATGCATTATAGCCAAAACCACGGAGCCTGCATGCTGCCAGGGCAAGTAGGATTTCTGACAAGATTTATCATTTCTCTGTTGTGATCTAGCCCTGAAGGCATTTCATTTTAATACAAAGTAAGCACTTGCAATGATTAAGAGAAACGTACAGTTGGATCACTTTGTTGTTTGGTGGCCAGTCATAACATAAAATTTGCTGGTTAGTGCAGAAATACAGCAGGCTTCAGCCTATGTGCGGTTACTGTCTGCTCCAGCATCTGGGTTGATGCAGTGAGCTCTTTGACATGGACCCACTGTGCTATTTTAAGCCTTTGTTAGCTGCCCTCACCACCAACACACCAGAATGGCACATTTCCCCCCATAAAAAGAGTTTATGTGCTTGAGGAAAACATAAGAGTTTATCAAAAAGGTTTACAGAGCGACTCTTGCCTATGATCATCTGGGCCCAGAGCACATCCCCATCCTGGGGACATGGCTCAGCATCAGCACAGCTGATGGGAACCTGCCCCACCATGGGGTGGCTGCAGCCAGGGCTGACCCCTAGTCTGGCCATCCCAGGTCTGTGTCTGGCCCCTGTTTCCTTTTCCATGGGCTGGATATACATGGAGAACCTCACAGCCTGGTCAGCAAATAGGCATGGGGTAAACCAAGAGCAGCTCTTAGAGGGGCTATGGAACACCCTGCTTCACACTTGGAGAGCATTTTCAACAAGCTGCACGTGGTATAAAGACATACAGTGCCTGCAAACACACTGTGGCAGAGCAGTTTCTCAGCTCATGGAGCTAGCAGCCCTGCAATCACTGGCAGCACAACTCCCCTCTCACCACCATCATGGCAGAGAATGTGGGGTAGGGTGGTACGGGAGAGGAGATGGCCTCTTTAGCTGTCACAGCAGGATTTCCCACCCAGACCTCACCAATCTGAATATAAATATTCTCTCTCCAGCTGTCTCCTACATCCTTCCTAAATCTGCTGCCCTTTCTGAGGCAGCTGTCCATACGTGTATGCCTCTGTGCTGTTTGTTTATTTCCCCTCCCCGCAGAAGCAAGCTGCAAAACCTACAGTACAGACATCTGATTTAAATAAGCATCCAGAAAGGAGACTGGAAAGCTGTTGTGCTTGTTGTGCAAGAGCAAGCTCCTAGGCAAAAGATAGGCAACGTTGCTGACTTTCAGCAGGCTGCGTCACAGCGTGCTGCTGCCTAACCAAAACCAGGGGAGAGGAATTCTCAGCAAACACCACTCCTCACACTGTCCACTGATTCCAACGGCATACCTACGCCCCCTCAGCCATTAACACTGCACTAAGTGGTGCCATCGTGAGTTCTTTTGGAGGGCAAGGCAGTTAGTGGACTTATTTTGCAACTGCATAAAGGCACATGAATGGTCCCTCTGGCTGTTTACACTTTGGACACAGCTGGCAAAATCAGTCTGCACAGAGAAGGGGATGATAAAAGGAAACATTTCCTCTTAGCACTGTAATTAATACCTAACTGTATTCAGAGTTATCAATTACATTTTTACATGTATATATATGCAAATAAATACATATATACAAAAGGCTTAGGAGCCTATAGATAGAAGAGAGGGGAAAACAGAGAAATTTGAGATGTACTTAAAAGCAAATTTCAATACTTCCGACAACTCAAGCTGAAAAAACAATAGAAGAGATTCCTACTGCTCACATTTGACAAAATGAATTTTTTAGATGGAATTAATAGTCTGCTTACCTATGCACTGTCTGCGCAGTCTCCAGGAAAAACAGAGAAGGGACAGAACTTCAGATTCTGCTATGATAACCCCGATGTGATTCTTGTGCTTTCCTCCAGCTTTTCCTTTTCTATTTTTTTTTTTCCTTTTAAACTGCTTTTTCATTATCATTGCTCTGACTTTTCTGTGCTTGGTTTGGACCTCATCCTACCATTCTTCCTCTGTTTCTCCTACTGGCACCTTCAATATAAGCATGCTTGTTTCTCTGTTTTCATTTTCAAATTGAAATCAAGAGAGCTGGATTGTTTTTTTCTGGAATACAGGTGCTCCTATAAGCACATAATTAATTCCTCCTGAGATGTTTCAGTCCTTAATTATCATCCTGCATTCTGTTATCATGCTTTAACAGATATTTCCGGGTATAACAAAAGACTGCTCCAATGCCTGATAACAGTGTAATACAAAAAGATACTTTGTGGGGTACTTTGAGTAGTTCTATGGCTGGGCGAATGTGTTAGGTGCTACCTATGTATAGTACCACAAATAAGATGTAGTTTGGATAAATCAAATATACACCTATTGATTTTCCTCTTTGCCAACCAATGAAGTGATTTAAGCCTCATGTAACACCTTGTTTCAATGAAACAGGAGCTAACACTTTGAGATGGTGATAGGTAATAACCTATTACATGTAAATGTATACTTAAACTCCCCACACCCCCAATTTGGTGTGGTTTTATCCCACTTACCCCATGGGAAGAGTTTTTTTCTAAGTAAAAGTTAGGTTGGAAAATGTTGGGTAAATATTCATTTATACTTTAGAAATACCTGGCCAGTGTAGGTGTTTATGGTGCCCAGGAGTTAAGAGGCAAGCATTAATATTACTGAACTTGCAAGATTCTTCAAGCTATTTTTGCTAGTAGGAGAGGTGGTCAGATTTCAAACGGCAGACAGACCAGGTGTGATCATGTGGGCAATAGGGCTGTCCTGGTTTGAGGTAAAACGAACCAATTTTCTGTTTTACAATTTTACTTTCTTAGCTAGGCCTCTTCTAACTAACTAAACTCTGAAATTAACAGCACGTTGTTCAGAACTGTTTTGTCTTGCAGTGATAAGACCTGATTATACCAAGGGATGGCATGCAGAGAGGCCCTTGCTTATACTTATTGCTGTAACAACCAAGGGCAGATAATTTTCGTCATTTGCCCCATTGGAGGGTCGGAAATGGAAAAGCGTAAAGGGGTCCCACCTGCAAGGAGGAGCAGACAGGACAGGTGACCCAGAACTGACCAACAGGGGTATTCTATCCCATCCTTATCTTGCCCTGTATAAAAGCTGAGGGATCAAAAAGGTCAACTCTCCTTCTTTGATGGCCGACGTCCAAGGAGGACCCTGCCTGTTTGTCTGCCTTTGATCCCAATCTGAGCATTCCTGACTCCAGA
>VZRU01003004.1:156219-177077 GCA_013398155.1 Pedionomus torquatus
TAAATTTGGCTGAAACCACGACAAGGACACTCAGGTGGGCATTTTGCAGACACACACAATAACATAGCAGTACCAAGGAAGTTTCCTATTCTTCCCCAAGTGTGTTCAAATAAACACTAGGGCTTCACTTCTTCTCTGACACTGTTATAAATATATTTATTATTCCTTCTCGTTCCTGGAAGCCAAGTTAACCCAGACAGCCTGAAGAGATTTCCAGGTTCACTAATGACCTCACAGGAATTGAATAAAGAAACCATATCTGCTTCTTTACTGAACAGACAGCCCAAGCTTACAGAGATCTAATTATTGCATTTCTTGAAGATAAATTGCAGCCTTGAAGGCGTCTTGCAATCAGTTATCAGACATAACTATGTGGGCACCAACTTTCATTTTTCTCCAGTACAGCAATGTACTGCCAATATTTAACAAGGGGCTCCTACTAAAATTTTCCTATTTATCTATTCTATACCCTTGTGTCCCTGAGGCACATATTCTTGCAGGGAAAGAAAATAGTAATGAAGAAAATTTATGCATTTATTTTTACACTACTGTTTAAACATTTTCTGAGAATCACAGCCAGGGAAGAAAATAAAACCCCTTGGCAAACAAACCTCTATTATATGTACTTTTGCAGGAAATGTTTATACTTCATTCCTGAAAAGAAATAAAAAAAAAAATGCTGGAACACTTATAAAGTAGTTTTTTGACTTGTGATATTAGATTTGGTAGCGGCAAAGACGTGGGTTTACTTGCCTGTGAAAAATTGGCAGACTCAGGAAATGCACCCTTTTATAAACTACCAGAAGGTGTAAAACTGATATTCTCAAGTATGGAAAGAACAACAATTAGCTAAGCAAAAGGGGAGAGATTCCTCGTGAAATGAAGCGATTGCCACCTAACTGCATTGAGCAATTTTGTCCATTCCAGCAGTGTGAAAGAACAAGTAAATAAGAAAGAATAAAAGGATTTTTTAGCTAGAAATAATTCTGCCTTTGATTTAGTAGTAGGGTTGGTCATTAGATAATATGCTTACAAGAGAATGAAAAGAAATAATCAGATTTAACAAGTATCTAAGGAGTGCCGTGGTTCCTTTAGTGGTAGGAAATCATCCCAATTTGCTGCAAAACCTTAACAAGACTCTCAAGAAACACCAGGGTTTCATTCCAGTGATGTTCAATTTTTCCCTTTTTTTTCATCTAAATCTGTTTTCAAATTGGCTAATCTTGTACTATACTTGTACTATTACTTAACAAGTAACCAGAGATATGTTTTTAGGTTTTTATAGATTGATTCCAAATGTAAAACAATTGCTACTTTATTTTTATTGTTTGCATAGCTGGTAGGAGTGTTAGTGTCCTTATATGGATTAAAACCAAACATTTAATTTTTTGTTTGTTTGTTTTAAAACCCAAAGTTTTTCTTACTCTGAAGTGAAAAAACACGTATTTCACTTGAGAGTTCAGAGCTTGCATGAAGTTTTACATTATTGCTTACATCTTATTTGACTTTTTAAAAGAACTGATGTGAAAAATATTAGGGTGACGTGACTACTCATCCTGATAATGGGCCCTGCTTCCCTACCCTGATAATTAACAAGTAGCCACCCGTTATTAAGCAGACCAAATATTTCATTATAGAGTCCTGCTGAGTTGTGTCTGTTCTGAAACAGATTTCACTTGAAAATTGAAATAATGAGGTTCTCCTAAACTGATAAGAAGCTCAATCAAGCCCACTGCACTGGATCCATAAATCTTAAGCAGAATTTAATTACGAGCAAAATTTTTTTGACAAAGCTTTTTCTCAAGGGCCTTTTTCTCTCACTTGCTGACTAGTTGAAGTTCCAGTGATTCAAGTAAATCTCTGCAGACCTGCTGGTAAGGAAACCAGTTTGTAGGTTAGACCTCAGTTAAAATGGAATTTGAGGGAGCTGCAAAACCAATGTCCCGAGGATGCTGTTGAAAATTGCAGACTGACATGCAAGCTAGTAATTAGCAGGGCCAAATCACTTCAAATTAGGCATTTGAACAGGAATTCTTTGTGGTCTCAGATGGCTTTTCCCTTTGAAAGAAGATGATCACCTCTAAAAATATACCCTCCCCCCTACATAGAGAAAGCGTTTCAGCATGTGGGAGAATGCAGGAATAGCAGACTATGATAACGTGGGATCACATGCAGCTTTCTACAGCGGGCAGTATATCTCTTCTAGTGCTATGGGAACATTCACAAGCACTGAGAACACATATATCCTGATACTGTCTGGGGATACTAAGAGTAAGATTTAGTGTGTGAGAGAAAAAAGTCATGCTGAAGTAAATGGGATTAGCCAGTATTTCTTCTTAGCAAAATCATAACTAAGACAGAGTTGGCGCTTCCATATGACTGTTCAAACACAGTAGTGAATTGGCTTTAAAAATTTTTGGACTAGAGAGACTGGTAACTGCAGTGCTTTTTGGATCAGAGGAAAGTCAGAACTTTAGAAGTTCATGTCAGTCAGTTAGCCAAAGTAGAGATCCTTTCCTTTGTACCTTTTCTGTAAAGTAGAAAATAGTGTTGGATATTGCTGAAATAAGGTGCGTGACTGAAAAATCCTATGCATTTTACACAAACTATTAAGTCCCCCCCATGCTTTTCAAAGGGCACACATATCAAAAACCAGGTTTCAACAAAAGAAGAAGCCAGATTTAGCAAAACCTTCAAATACAGCTTACAGCAAAAAGATACAGCAGAGGTACCAGTTTCTTCTGTACTATTAACATTATTATAAAGCTACCAAGGCATGAAAAACAAAGCTCAATGAAATCAATAGAAATTCAGCTTAAAGCGTCTGAAGACTTTTGTAAGTTTTACTCTATATTCAGTTTAAGATTTAAGACAAATATGTACATCTGAGAAAAAAATATGGCACGTTCAGTCTTTGAATAAAGTGTATTATATTTTAACTGATTTATTGTTCTGCTGTGTGGACTTGAGGGAGGTCATTATGTTGTGGCATTTCACAGATTATGTAAAGTACAAGCCAAAATATTTGTTATGAAAGCAACTATTTGTTATAGTTGCAAGTCTTTATAAGCCACATTGGTGAAAAGCAAATGCAGTACTACTGGAACCATTCCCACCCTATAAGGAGCTGGAACACAAAGATACACTAACAGATGAGTCCTGTACCACAAACCTTCGGCACTCAAAAGCGTTGCATGTCTAACACATATCAAACTCATTAATGGAACTTTTTTTTTAACTGGGTGGGATTCTCTGTAGTCTCAAATATTTAAGGCTCTTTCTTCCTAAAATTATTAGAACTCTCAATAGTAATTTGAGTATGAACAAGAGCAGAGAGTGCACGTCAAGTGAGTACGTTGGAAAGAGCTCTTTCATACCCCGTGTGCTTGGTTTTTTGCCACAAAGGGGATGTCAGCATTTTCAGTTCTTGTTTGCTAGTACTGAGGGCCATACTGAATGCCTTTTATTACATAGCTGGGAAACTGTATATTGCCCTAATACCTGTACAGTCTATCACTTGCTATTGGAATTATAGGAGTATTATTAAGTGATCATACAAAGTGTCTTAGAAATTGACACCATTTTTCTCAGTACTTTTCAGGGTGTCAGCTACAGGGCAGTTCTGCTCCCATCAGAACAGGTGCTGTTGCTCACTTGCTTGCCACAGACCTTCTAGGAATTTGCTGCATTTGAGGAAAAGAATATTTTGTATGTCCATTTCAGACTCCCAAAATGCCTCTCAAGTGCTTACTGGGGTGCATATGTGCTGGTGTAATTCTCCTGCCTCTCATTTTCATTTTGAGAGAAGGGCTATACAGATTCCTAGACTCCCTCATAAAACCTCTTCAAGATTTCCCAGAGAATAAACATGAAGTATAAGAGTCAGGATTTTTCTTGAATAGTTCTTCACAGTCTGTTAAAGGGGAGACACACAGTGCATCCACTTCCTCTCCAGTGAGCCAAACAAATTTTCCTAACATCACTGTGCTTTATGAAGACTTCTGACCTTTTTATGATGTCGTAATTAAAAACATACATCCAAGCTTAGTGAGTGTCTTCTCAGCAGTGAAAAATTCCTACTGTGAATTCACTGGCATGGCTGTGAAACTACAGGAATATTTTTGGACTTCTCTGAGACCATATATAGCTTTGATTTGAGGATTGTACTTGAGTCTGAAACCACTTGACTTTTGGTGAAAGATGAACCTGTAAAGAAGTGGAACGAAGCATAAAGAACACTGCTTTTGCATAGAGGGGGAAAAAGGGGGTTGTGTTACATGTCTGGGTACATGTAACATTACACCCATGGTAAAGCCCTCTCAACTTCATGTTTAAATATTCACCTATACGTATGAATGCAAGCATTACCCAATCTACCTTGTGTGATGTTTAACATGAAAATTAGCTATGAAAAGGTATCCAAACCTATGTCCGATTGTCATTTTAGATCACAAGCCAGAGCATCAAGCAGAAGGATTATATTCCAGTACTCCAGAATGACATTTCTGATTGCTTTCTCCAGGATCAGGTTATTACAGCTCCACTCAGCTACACACTCCAACATCCCTGGTGTTTGCACACACATGCACTACTGCCCCTCTGAGCATAATGGCAAAAGGCAGACTAAGCTGATTAATACCTTAAGGTAATTTAACTGCATTCATTATTCTGATGTAGTGCTCCAAGTTGTGAAAAGCTCATGACCACTAACTACATCAGAAAGAAATTTATGAAGTCAAATGAACTTCAGCACTTGAGCCAAGCAATCAAAATATTAAAACTTTGCACTAAGCAAACCTGCTTTTTTTTTTCCAAAACAAAAAGTGCTTTTTAGTATAGCTGTAGGTATCACCAAAAAAAAAAATAAAAAAAAATAATCAAGAAATAAAACTGGTGTGCCATTTTCCAAAGATCTATATCGGTTTAACTTCACTATTTTTAAAATTCCTCTGTCACTTGTGACATGATATTTACATGAAATCAGAGCCACCTTAAATCATATCAGAGTTAACACTTGAACTTCACACAAAGCATAACACTTGAGTATATGGAAAAGATTTCCTCATCTTTACTTAATTCTGGCCAGCTAGTGATGTTTTCTTCCAGAATGAAAATGTCTAATCTGTCACAGAGTCATCCAGTTGCATTATAAATGTTTTCTTAAATGGTAGTTCTGTCTTTTTCTTGCTACTTTGCAAACCACAAATATTTGTAATGTGTTTCAGAAGCCTAATTTTTTAGTCAAGCCCTGCTATAATGTTTAAATGTAACCTTGCATTTTCTTTTCAAACATTGTACCATTAACAGAAGATATTGGAATGTAAAAATCTCACTGCCATCCTAGCATTCATTCCAGATAAAGAATTGACAGACTGATTAATCGAGCCTAATCCTATGCAGATTGTGGAAAACAGTGGTAGCTGGTGCAAATGGACAACAGTCTCAGAAGAGGATCTCTCAGAGATACAGTATGTCATTTAACACAAGGGGATCTGAGACACAAAGGGCAGGGGAAAGCTTATGCTAACACTTTTTTTACCCCTGAACAGATGAAGAAAGACCTCAAGACTTGCGCAGCAGCTCTTGAGCTCACCTTATAAAGCAGACTCCTTTGCAGCATTCAGGGAACTGAGCCTGGAAATTGACACCCACATTCACAGGAGCTTTCCCAGAGTGCAGAAAAGCAGTTATAAATTAAAGATGTAACTTTGTTTTAAAACAGAGCAAGAGAGAGCTTGAGCTGACAAAGCACAGCATTTTTACCGTACACTTTGCCTACAGTCACTTGGCACACCACTTAACATGAGGCAGCACAACATTTCATTAAAAGTAAATGATATACTTGTTCAACACACAGCTCACATAAAAGAGCAAGGAGAGAGAGCCACCACTGTGCCTGGATGATGCTAATAATTTATATCATCTTTTGTGGAACCTGCCATCCTCAGCCTACAAGCAGAACACTTAACTGGCTTGATTTGTTGAAACAGTGTAGTGCTAGCAGGGCATTACATAAATACGAAGTAAGTAGCTCTCCTGAACTTAGTATGTCTTGAAGGAGAGTATTAAACTGATGATTGCCAATTCCCAGCTGAACTGTGAAGCATTTCTCACTCGAGCTTATGAGGTTCAGTTCCACTCCTTGCCTTCTCAGCCCAGCAGGAAAGAAATGTAATTTCAGAAGATAAGAACAAATGCCCAGTTGAGGAAAATAAGTATGCAGTATTATGGACGCTCTGGCTCTACATGTATTCACTCAGATTTGTTGTTCCAAATACAATCCCACAAATAAACAACTCTTCTAGCTTTCTGCCTCCTGCGCAGTGGAAGATCTGGCTTCCACATGTTCCTATATCACAGTCAGCTGGGAGAAGTTGTAGGTTGTCTTGGGGTTTTTTGGTGTTTTTGTTTTAATGGAACAAAAGTTGCATTCCAGAAAAAGTGTTTAGAAACAGAGACATAGCAATCCATGTTGTAGACCCTGCCTGTTGCAGGAAGGTCCAAAAGCTGAATTAAAACCTCCATTCGGTGCCTAGGAGGTGAGTAAAAACACCTTTCTTTCTTGTTCTTGGCAAATTGCCTGTTCTAACCTGGCATTCTGTTTCAAGCCTGTGGACTGTAGACCTTTCTGAACTGCAAGCCCTCACAGCAAGTGCTTTCTCTGCAGCTGACTGGTAAGGCGGAGTCCGTATAATCGAAAGGAAAGTGCCCTGCGTGCTCACAGGCATTTCACTGGATGTTTAACTGAGCATGTTAACAGCTCCACAAGAAGGAACTCTTCTATCCCATCGGTCAGGTCTAATCATTCTTATTTCGTTCTACTCCTTTTAGTATACCTTTACTCATCTGTATTCCTTCTCCAACCCCCAAGCCCCTCTTCAGTATTAAAAACACTTCTGTGATCCTCAGCAAGCTCTGCTATTACCAAATCCACCTTCCTAATCCAAAACAGTTTTTTCAAGCTCATTTTGTATACCCACAGAATACTTCCTGATCTCTGTAAAGAGCCAATTTAAAGATTACAGAAAAAAGGAGTTTTCTGTGAGCAAGTTTAGTCTCTACTTCAAAACATAAGAAACACATTGCCAAATCTTAACCAATATCTCATTCATTACTCACACATATAGATTAGTTTAACAATCCCCAATACTCAGCATGACTTTCTCAGTCAAAATTATTCTGCTTCACAGTAGCTGATTATAAGTCTTTGGTGTTTGGTATCATAGTGTTTTGTCCTTTCCTAGGTCACCTTAGTCTTATTAGGAATTCTGAAGAAATCCTACATTTCATACCTTTTTAGATAGCAGTTTTCTGTTTAGTGCTTCTTAACCTTTATTTACACCTGAGGTAGCTTTATTTCAAGTTCTGGACAATGATTCATGACATTGTAATTTATTTGAGCATTTAGAACTCATCACTAAATAAATTCAGAATAAAAGTGGTCCAATAAACCAGCACTGTCTCCACATAAAAAGAGAAAAAGTGTTATAAGAAATGTTCATTCTTCAACTGGGAGTTTAGAAGTTTTAAGAGCTTATAAGAAGTGCAGTGTTCCTAACTGCAGGAAGAGTCATTTTAGCTTTATCTCTCCATTCTTCCCAACAAATAATAAGTTAGAATTTAATTTTAAAATCTGGGATGTTGCCAAGCATTAGTACCCATTCATTTCACTTAACTTCCTTCTATGCAGTGTATTCTTTCAGTGGTGATTATGTCAGCAGATTTCTGTTGTTCTTAATTTATTCAAGAGGAAGCATTTTTTCTCTTTTGTATTGTATTTGGATGTTCCAATGCTGTAAGTGCAGTTTCAATATTCAGTGTACTAAAAAAATAACAAAGGATAGATGTTAACATTAAAAATATTGCAGGTATGGTACAAGAAGATAAAAAGGCTCTTACAGCTTTTAGTGTCTGGTGGACTAAAAGTAATGCCTACAACAACAAAAGATTGTTTTGTAAACGGCCCTGAAATCTGGGGCCATATATGACTGGTCAAAAGCATTTTCAGGGGGTTAGTGGTTTAAATACATTAGCAGAATACTTACTGATGGTTATTTCTTTATAATATTTACTGTTCTGTACAGCTAATGCAAAACACTGCTAGAGTCACAGTGGGGGATTTGGCAGCTTCAGAAACTTGGAAAGTCTAGCAATTACAGTTTAGGAATGTGCCATGCACACAAAAAGAAAAATGCTATCATATATACACAAATAGTAGTATGAACCCAATCAAGAATTACTATTCCATCACCCCCATCTACTCTAAGTCAGTGTTAGCTTTCTTAAGATAACAGCACACAACAGAGTCAGATATTGTCATTCTGGTATTCTAATAATATTTTAAGCAGATTGAAATACAAAAGTGAACGCTATTCTCCCCATTTCCCAGATAATTTTTTTTCCATACACTCAGCTCTGCCATTTACACTGGCCTTATTTTCTACATCAGTTGAAGATCATGCATGTACAAAATTTGCTTAAGTATCAGTGCAGGTAGTATTTCAGATAAGTTTTAGGGATTTCCAAGCTAAGTCATTCTATGTTAGCGAGGCTTGAGCACATAGTACTTCTGATATCTAACATCTGTATAAGGATGATATCTAACATCCTTATAAGAAGATAAGCCTACAAAAGGAGGTGAAAACTGAGAAAGCAGCACCTATTTTACCTGACATCATTTTTGGGGCATGAAATTTGAATCTCCTTCACAGTTTCTCTAGTCTACTGTTTCTTTGAGGAACAGATACTACACAAGATGAGTGACAGTATGAATAAAAGTCAAAAAGTTATTTTCCTGGTAGGGAGCAGAAGAATATCATGCAAAAAAGATATTATCTGTTGACCAATGACAGGCTAAAGGGCTGAAGATACGTAACAGCCCAGAAAAGCATTTAGCCTCCATACTGCATATAGGAAAAAAATAATCCAGATGTGAATGCTGTGAAGATATAACCATTTGAAGGATTACATGTTTGCTATCAGCCTCACAAATATGTTGTGGTGCACCACAGGACCAAATCAGAGAAGGGAGTTGGCTCTGCTGCTCCATCCCACATCTGTGCCTTTTAAGTGATGAGAATCTGTTCATTGGTAATTCTGTGGTAACACCAAAACCTTGCACATCAAGGAGAACGTGACCAAGGGCTGCAGTAACAGCTGGGTTGATGAGTCCTGAAGAGATCGTGACTCCCAAATGAAATGTCCTGAGCTTTAATTTTTTTTTTTTTTTTTTTTTTTTTTTTTTTTTTTTTGGTGCCATATCTACAGGGAAGTTGGATGCAACTACAGTTTCAAACTGCACAGTCATTCTTTTGGGGATTACTTTTTTATGAAACAGTGTAGTAGCCAAAAAGATGAAAAACTATCTAAAAGGCACTTAAATGTTTACCAGCAACACATTTTTAAAAGCATATGTCTGAGTCAATAAAATACATAAATAAACAATAGAAGGTAAATAAGATCCCTCTAGAAAAGGGACCTCAGAGGCAAGACCATTGGTGTAAAAACTCATTAAGAACAAATTAAAAATGGTGACTTGACAGGATACAAAAATCACAACTGCATTTCATTAGATGACAGGATCACTTCCTCTTTGCTAGCCGTTTACACAGTGCACAATTTGCAGGTTAGTTTCTTACTTGAGAATTCAGGGCTGCAGAGAGTCTTAGTCCATATATTTGTGCATTACGCAGCCCTTCTTTTTACCTGAGCTGGAAGATGGGAGACTACACAAATCCAGTGCTCTTCCAACAAAAAGTCATCTTTGCAGTGGCATTGAGAACTCAATTTCTTTTGGATATCATACACCATTCATGTTTCCCTGAGCTTTATACTTGGAAATATCACATACAAAATTGCTCACCCTTAAGTGACCGCATGGTCTTCGGGAGAGCCTGCTATTAATCCCAGAGAAAGGAAAGAGCATTAATATGTGGAACACTTTACATAAATAACTGCAAAAGTTACTTTTCCCTTTTCTCATGCATAGCTTTATCTCCCGCACATTAGCATTGATGATTCATTGGATGCTGCATAGTAACTTTGCCACACCCAGAGGTGTGAGCAGTGGTAAGAAAAACAAGACTAATTCTTACTGGAAATATACCTTTCCTACATCTGTGGTAGTCACTGATCTTGTTATATGCATCTGTACATGTGTCTATATACAATGTCTTATAAGGGAAAAAAGAACAGCAACCTTTTGTTTTCTTTTTTTTTTTTTTTTGTTTTACTGCAGTCAGAAATGAATCATTTATTTCAAATTTCAGTTGTATCCTGAGCTTTTTAGTCACATTTCTTACCACTAAGTGGAGCCTGGACCATCCCTTCAACTACAGAGGGAAGGTCTGGTATCTAAAAGAAAAAATTGTCCCTTTTCCTCGGGGAAGGCAGTGGATGAGCCTATTCTTGTTCACAAAGTAAGCACAGCACACTGGTCAGGCTGTGAACGACTCATTTGGCTGAGAAAGATAGAGAGGATCCATGTTTTAGATCAAGCTTTCAGACACTTTGAAAAGGTAACAGGAGGGTTTATTCAGAGAAATCTGTGGTTATTCAAGTAACTGAAAGCATTTAAGGAAGGAGTAGCATTCAAAAGAGAAACATTAATTGGACTGATCATAGCACTGTAGATCTATTTTTATAAAACCCAAACAGATTTATACATAGCCATTCCTTTGAAACATTTTAAGGCACCATTTCTTTCTTCCTTATCTGTGTAACTGACATCTTCATTCAACTTCTACCAGCTGTTGTATGAATTTGTAATCATTTTATTTTGTTCGGGGGAAGGTTTAGTCTTTTGAACTCAAGGAATAATTATTATTGCAAAGCGGCTTTCCTTTTCTAAAGGGACTGCTTTGGGGTCACCGCTGCTTCCAGCCTCTCCAGGCAGGAGAACAATGAAGGCGTTGTTGGGCCTGGAATGCTGTTCCTTCCAAGGGGGTTGGTACTTTCTGCATTCGCCTCCACATATTGAAGTGAATTGTGTCACATCAAAAGGCTTTAAATTAGCAGTTCACTGTTTGCAAGTGTCTGAAAGTTAATTTTAAATCCAATGGGACTAAGAACCTTTTCTACATCCTCATCTGCAGGTATACCTCTTACAAGTATAAGGTGGTTCACAAACAATCATCACATTCAATGTTATTTCTTCTCATTAAACACAATTTAAATATGAATATTTTACAATTTTCAGCTAATCACCAAATCAAATATGCATTATGCATTTTATTAGAGGTGAGCAGCTATCATTTTATTTGGGACAAGGCTCGATTTCAGTGACAGGACCAGGGATTATTACATAAGAAGCTGCAGAAAAAACAGTGAGTGCTGCTGCCTGTAGTAATCACACCAGTAAATGATCCTACTGACTAGCAGACATGCAAATGGACTTAGTAAATCCAAATGACTCCGTAAGCCATAATTAGTGTGAAAAGTAATTTCAACTTTGCATCTTCTTCGCATATTCAAAAACTTGAACATGCTATCTTGAGCTATACAGAATCTATCTTTATCCAATCCCTTAATAGAATTGCAAGTAATTGTAAGTTTAAAATATGCCTCTTGGCTCAGTAAATAAGGAACATTTAAGAAAAATTTTAGAGGAATCACATCTTTGTACACTAAAAGATCATGATTTAACTTCACAAGAACATTCTTTATATATAATACCTTTATACAAAATGAGGTAGAATCTATGCTTGAAAGGAATCAGAATTTGCACGTACTTTCTTGTGTTCCATGTTGGTATATACTGCAGATCAAATACAAATTAGAGCAACCTTGAGATTCGCCCTTCATTTCTACTGTAGCTCCAATTACCAGTGGGTGAACCTGCACACAGTAGAGGAAGATAAGTGCTATCTTCTTTTCTCTGACATAGCCTATGAATCGCAGGCAGAACTATGTCTAGCTTTATACAGTACCTCTGACATTAGGACATCCCTGAAAATTAAAAAGCTACCTGTAAAGTCTACTTTGTAGCCCAAAGGGAAATGAAGAAAAAGGACCACAGGGTCATCACTAACTAGACAGTCAGCATCTGAATAATGCAAAGGGTGCTTAGAGTTGGTAATAAACACACATGAAAGTCAAAACCTAAGAGTCTTCATTTAGCACAGTTTATTCCTAATAAGGGTTTTGTTTCTGGAATATGATTGATCACTTGAAACAAAATTTTATTTGATTTTTTACCATTTTATCTGGCAATAGCGTTCTGCCTAAAGCCTCATACTTTTTTTAAGTAACAAAAATGATGGGTTTCCTTAAATGGTAAGAGTAAAATGTGTTCAATGCCAGGTATGTACTAAACAGAAGAAATTGAAATACTTGTAAAGTAATTCTATAGACATTTTCACAAACCATTCTGTTACCCCAATTTTTTTTTAGCTCACCAAGTACACTTCCAGTATTCTGGTCCAGAAGAACAACCTTGGTGACTCTATTCTGAGCCCTAAGCCTTAGGCTTCCACCTGAATTTTCTCCCTGGGCTTCGTGGCACGAGGCTTATGAGGGAGGGCAATATTCACCATTTCTGCATCTCTAGCAGCTGAATTTTTTAATAAGCTCTGTGGCTTTTTTGTTTTTCCTTCAAACATAAGAGTTGATAAATAAAGGAATGATTAATCTTGTGTTAGATAGCAGTTAATGGTTGGTAAGAAGTTGCATGATATCAGATCTGTTTCTGGTCTGGAGATAAAAAAATACTGAAGAGAATAATTTGAACAATTAATTCTGGTCCTGGACATCACAGCAAGGAGAAGTTAACTGAGGTTATAGGATTTAGAGCAACAAAGAACCAAAAAGCCCTTCCCAAAGTATTCTTAAGGAACTGACACATATATTGCTATATCACAAAAATGACATGTTTATCCTCTTAAAGTGTTGTGTCCCATGTTCCATGGCTATGGACACAGCCGTTGACAGTAATGTTTCACTAGCAGTCAGGTCTGGGTATTGGAGCGCAGCGAAAAGGAACTTGAACTGTCTAGTTATATCTTTGAGCAAGCATAAAAAGGACCAAAATACCTAAGTAAAATCAAACAATCCCGTATGCAAAAGCACTTGCAGTATTTTCTGGGCACTGCTGCCAGTGAATGCAGTGCAACCTCACAGTCGAGGCTGGTCAGAGGGCAGAGGTATCTCTGGAGACCATGGTTGTTGATTTGTGCCATTTCTAACACATTTTCCATAAACAAATGTGGTTGACGACTACTAGAGAAAACTTGGTGCATTCTGCAGGAACTTTTAACTTGATTTCTTAGTTTTCTCTCCTCAGCATATCGGATTTAGAGCTCCTCTTGCCAAGGATGGTCCGGTAGGCACCTACTGGCAGCAGCCATTCATACATTTGGCCTAAACCGAGGAAGGTGCTTCCCTCTCATTTTGCAAGGCACCAGCAGCCACAGCAAGCTTTAAGCATCCAAACAGCTCCAAACACCAGACAGAGTGTCCTGGTGCATGGTCAAAGGAACTACTTCATACTACTTCATCCAGTGACTGCAATAGAGTATTTTAGAAACAGGGTCTACAGGCTGTGTAACATCCTCTGATCTACCATTGCCCAAGTCAAAAGCTGTTTTTTAATGGTCTGTATAAATAATCTTGTCAATAGGTCTGAGGTTCAACAGGGGTTTCTATCCCATGGAGAACACCAGCAACATCCCAGTCAGCAACTCTGGAAAGTAGTTTTATGATTTTCTTGTTGGTACAGAAGATGCCAAAGATCTTTTAAAACATGCGATGTTGGCATCACAAATTGTGACCTTAGGAGATGTGAACAATGCACATGATAACACAACAGGGTGAAAGTATATGTGACTTCTAGGGAGTTTATAGGCCAGGGAAACTCCCTTGCTATTTCTAGGTGCAAATGACTCTATTTTCCCCTTGGTCTGTATAGCTGACAAGCATAGTTAGTGAAAGGAAGCCTAGTCACATGCTAATTCCACCCAGGCTGAAGAGAATATGAAGCTGCTGAGAGCCCGATCCTGCAAGTGAGTCCTCTTAGAAGCAAATTGTTAAGCACTCCGCTCTGTGGGAGTCTCTCAGTGCAGGGACAGCTTATGGTGGTTACATGAGGATCCTGTTGGCAGGACTAAGCACCCTCATGTGTGTCTAGAAGAAGGCTACTATTCTTGGGATTTATATTTATCTTGCAGCACTTTTTTGGTGCTTGTTTTTCTGAAAAGGGTGGTCTGGTCTTCTCCTAGTATCCACTACATAGAAAGACCTAAAAATTATTCTGTACAAAAATAGCGATTTATGGAGAAATACAGATTCCTCTGCACATAGGTAGGAGAGAAAGCTTTATATTAAAAAATACAGTTATTTTACATTAATAAGGTCGAGGGCTAAAAGACACAAACCTAGCAGCACATGAGTTTATCTCATAGGCAAGTCTCTGTGCCCAATTCTCCTGTCCTGATGGCAGCATCCAATTTCTCTTATCAATTCACCTGTTACCAACTCTCAAAATAAGCTGAAGCTGCACAGTACAGTACTGTGGTATTTGAATAATTCTTGGAGTGGTGTGAATCCTAGTACAGGAGCCACTGGTGTCACTAGCAAGGTTCTCAGTCTTTGCCCTTGGAAGCAGGTACAGCCTATGCAATCCAAACCTTTGTTAAAAACCCTAATTGTGGGTACATGAAAAGTGGGAAGAAAGGTCTAAATATAAATTAAGTCAAATACGCCTCAAAGTATCTAGAATCCTGATGCATATGTGATATGTTCTTAGGAAAAAAAATTAAGGAAGCACAAAGTGGGTCATCCGCTGTAAGGTTTATTTTTATAACCATTGTATAAGATTTCTGTTTGAGACTGAAAGTACATTAAACACTCATGGTCTGTCAGTGACCCTATATTTAAGAGCAGAGAGGTAATATGGGATTATTGGTAACACACTATTTTATAGGGCATCAATAACCATGTGTAAGAAATTACCATAGAATTACTAGGTTATTGCATGGTTATTTGTGGGTTTGCCAAATACAATGTTACTTGATCATCCTTAGATTAATGGGGTGTTGATCAGGTTTGGCCATTTACTTCCATTCTAGGTCGTAAACCTGATGTTAGCTGAACTAAGTTCCCAGTCTAACAGTCACAGCATTTAACATTTCTTTCCCTCCGCAAAAATAGGTTGCTGTTGGGAGGTATGATGGGCTCAATCCTGAGGAAGCAAATCACAGAACGCTCTGGTTCTTAAATGCAGAGACAGGCACAGGCTTTCAAAAAGACTCCATCAAGACCTTTTCAATAGATAGATGTTATTTTATACTCCCCACAGTCTGTAAACAGATTCTCAAAGTTTGGAAATGTGGGGTTTTTTCCCAACGTATTTGGATTTTTCCATCAAGAGAACACTGCTTGCGACCACCCTTTTCTGCACTGTGAATGGAAATAAAATTAACAAGCTAAATTTCATTTAACACATAACTTTTATGAAGGCAACATTCTTGCAAAGCACAGACCTATTGTTCATTAAATCTTGGTGCAGTCAGAGCCAACAGACACTAAGTTTGGACTTGGAAGACTGTAGAAAACCCTTATACACACGTCTGTGTGCATATGTGTTTTTTGATATACATATGCCTACATAGATGAACATATATATGTAGTAATTAACATTTGCTCATGGATGTTGTAGGAAACTATAGGTGAAGCAGAAATTTAGACCTACCGTTGTCTGTTTAGAAGTTTTTTAAAAGAAACATCAAGCTGCAGCCCTGAGGCTTTGGCACAGACTAGCCATAACCTCCACAGTTTAAACACTGAGGGCAACAGGCTGTTCCCCCAGACCTTTCTTTTTTTCTAGATTTTATCCCAAAACCTAGGCAGGTTGAGCTCAGTCCTGGAACTGCCTATTTTCTTTACTTTACACAGAGATATCAATCACAGGCCCCTCAGTTGACCAGGTCTAGGAAAAGCATAACAGTACCTTACAACAACCTAGAAAGTTCACCACAGTATAGGCTTTATGTTCTTTATGGGTAAGAGTTTAAAACAAATTTAAAGATTTTAGGGTAGATTCAGAGTTGAAATTCCTATGTGCTTAGGTTGGCTTTATTGGTATACCTCACAGCAGCAATAAAACTTAAAACAATTTCTAAAAAGCAACTGCAATTCTAAAAGAGCTTGACCTTGCCTTCCAAACTCATGGAGTAATAAGTGAAAATGCTGTGGCCACATTGCCTTATGCTTATTTTGTACTCACTTTGCAAAGTTGTAAATAACTATAATGCACAGTCTGGGTCATACATAGACTAAAAAAACCCTCATTGGCTGTCCCACAAGGGTCGTCCTATACCTCACATGACCCTTGTTAAAGTCTGACATGTGAGAAAGCCTTTTTTTTCTTTTATTTTATTTAATCAAAGACATGCTGGGAAAGAATATGAGAGAAACATTTCAGAGAAGCAGCAATGATTCAACAGCATACATACAATCCCCTCCACTTCTCTTTTGCTCTGCTGTTGATTCCCCCTGCCATCCTGAACCGACTAATTTCTTGGCATCTCAATCTTCCCTAAATCCCAAATGCAATAATAATAATAATTCCTCTCTCTATCAGTGAGGGAGGTAATTTGTTTATATCTGAAAGCCACTTCAGCTTCTCGGATGAAAAGTGCTATTCATGCTCATATTATTATATTGGGAGCTGAGGATAGAAGTTGATATTCAGCTGTGCATACTGTCTCTAACTCAGCTGTATTTTTCCCTTGCTTGAGATGTAAAGCTTTGAGCTAATTGAACACCTTCCCCCTACCCTGTCAAAGTGACTGTCATCTTTCATACCGATGCAGCTGTAATACAGAATTTCTTTCCCCTAAGCCTATAAGAAAACAGAAGGGATAGAGGAATACCTGCCTGACTGTGGAAGTTGCTGTCTCCTCTGCTGGGAGGCTGTTCAGCAGGGCAGGGGCTCTGGCAGGACTGGCAGTGAAAGTTCTCATCACCATCTTTTAATCAAACACACCAGCTCTCCTATAAGGGGGACATCTGTCAGCAGCTCCAGCAATTCACTGTTGAAAGTCCTGCTTGCACTATAGTCTAATTCAGGAAACAACTCTTCTTTGAGAGTGTTAATATTGGCATCTAGTACCTGATTCCAACTTATATTTTGGCAAATAATTTCCCTTGTCTTTCACCAAATTCATCCTCAGTGGAAATTAGAAATATATATTGCCATACCCTTGAAAATTCCTGAATAAATCAAGGACTGGGTGATTTGAATTTATAACAGCATCATCCATCACTCCCTGAGCCCTACAAGACTAAGTCTCTGTTTCTCTTCCACCTGAAAGTAAGTTTGGGGATTAAGTACCAGGTATAAAAATCACCCCACATTTGTTACCAAAAATATTAGAAACACAGCAAATTCACTTACATAAATTTGTCATATCACATTTGTCTGAAAAGCATAATTTCCAGGTAGAGAATATTTGTATTTTATTGTTCTGCACAGATTTTGGGACTGTACCACTAAAGAACATGTGCTGCTTCCACACTCTCTCACTCCTCCCAAATTTCCACATTTAATTTCAGTTTTGAAATTTCAAACCTTGAAACATTAAGGCACTATTTGCTGGAGTCACCTGAGTAGAATGCACAGGGATTTGAACACAGTCTAAGCACACTGGAAACCCCTCCCACAAAAAATATTTTGTGTTTGTATCCCAATAAAAAAAAAGGAATAAATCTTGCAGTAGAGTTCTAGCTTGATTATTAACTGTCAAATACAGGATTTTTTAATAAAGGAGAAAAAAGCCAAACAAAACATTAATTGGGGGTGGCTGTGGTGTGTGTTTGAGATTTTAAGGCTAAATAAGGATTTTTAAGAGTTGAGCTTGTCACAGTTTGGGCTGTATTGGCCAATAACAAGATGACAGATGTTCTCCCCCATCTCTTACTCCAAAGAGTGATAAATAGATTTAAGAGTTAAGGAAAAATTGAACTACTTCAATGAAATATTAAAATAAAAAGGAAATAATGAAATAGATAAAAGGCATACAAAACTGTACCAAACTCTCAGGATGACATCACTGGTAGGCACTGGGAAAGTTCCGGACTGGACTCAGCAACAGATGGGAACTAGATTCTAGATCTTGATTCAGGAACACATAGCTCAGGATTGAAGGCAGACAAACAGACAAAGTTCCCCTCACACATCAGCCATTGAATAAAAGTCCAGAGCTTTTGGTTCCTCAGCTTTTATTGTGAGCATGGCAGATGGGATGGAATGCCCTATTGTTCAGTTTGGCTCACCTGACCTGTCCACACCTCCCCACAGGTGCAACCCCTCCATGGGGTAACCAACCACATCAGCTGACACTGGCTGCCACAGCAAAGTAATAAGCAAGAGTCTCTCTCACTGAACAGAAAGTTGACCCTGTTCTACCCCAACAGTAAAGTGTTACTTGGCCTATTAGTTTGCTTTATAACTTACAGAATTTAAAAAATGAGATAGCAGCATTTGAGTATTATTTAGCAAGAATATGCTATATTAAAGGCTCGTCATCTAAGTATGAACATATCAACTATGAGGACAAGAGCAGAAGAAGTGATAGAGATGAAAGCATAGAAATAGAAACAATTACACCCAACACAGAATCAAATTTGGGGAGCCTTAAATTATAATTGCCTCAAGCCTTGAGGCTTGCAGCTTTCTGAGGACTTTGCACACTGCTGCTCATCTGTGTTAATAAAAAAGGTGCATTTGGGTACAGAAAATAGAAAATTTAATAGGCCAGTTTTTTAGAGGAAGAAGTTAGGCTTGTTGAGCTGCTGCTTCTTTTGACATAATTGAGCTCTGCTTGTGCTTTGCCTCATAGAGCTCCTTGAAAACAAGTGTGTCCTTAAACAGCAGTTACTATGGGGCAGAAGAAGCCTGTTAGTGTTGTAGAACGGGACTATTTTCACTATGAAGGAAGGAAGGACCACCTGCATGCGGTCTTTGCGATGGTCTTTTCTGATTCAGTGTAGACTCTAAAATGGCCTCAAAATAGCTTGGCAGGCACTAAGTTATATTCAGTGATATCACAATAGCCATGTACCAAGTGTTACGGGCCCTGATGGTAGTGTCAATAAAAGTGTATCCAGAATTATATGCAGAATCAGGACTCTAACTTGCATGAAGCCTGTTGTAGTTCATACTCTTTTCCATTTTGGGAGATAATTTTCATCTGGAAAATAAATTTAAAGCTCTATGTCTTATAATGTAAAAATGTTAAAAAAATCAAAAGACATGGGGAAATTAAATGAGAGAGTTCAGCCTTTTGTAGAATTCCCTCTAACATCATATAGCAATAATTATGATATATTTCATAATTTTCTATAGCAATAAATAAATATTTTTCCCAGAAAGAGAATTATTATTTCCTTAACTCGATGTAAAAGAAAGAGGGAAATATCTACAATGAAAGCCAGGCATATTTTATGTAGATTACAGTAATAAAATCTCAACCTCTGCAACCATCAGTATCAATGTTACTAAAGGGTCTGACCCAAAATTCACTGGAGTCTAGGGAGAGATTTGTCCTGACTTCAATGGGCTTTGGATTAGGTCCTGCAAGAACAGCCAAATCCTGCAAAAGTTTGTTCTGCCAAGTTCAAAACCAGATCTTTGAATACAAATAAAACTGAACCTCAATATCATCTCTTCTTGCAATAAATTCTTCTAAGTTCATTGGGTAGAAGGAGCTGAGATTTCATAATACCTAAAAGCTCTAGTTCCCACATTCCAGCAGAAGTAAAGAAACCTGGTAGGGCTTTACTGGTTCTCTCTTTTCTCATCTACAGGGAATACTGAAGACAAGGCTCCTCACTCTTTGGTGGAACTTGCTCTCTGTTCCCATGTGAAAGTGGGTAGGAACCTCTACCATAATTACAGTTCACAGGGTGGAAGAGAGATGAAAAATGCATCCTTCTTTTATTTGGTTTCCTCAGAGATTATGGATATAAATCCTGTGCCCAAATGGAAAGGGTGATTTCTTTTTTTATTTATTTTTTCACCCTTTCCACAACTTCTTGGCTCCCACCTCTTACTTGGAAGTGAGTTTTATTTAGTTGGGGAAAGGTGCAGGCTGGACAGTTGCGGTCATATTTCATATATTTGCAGTCCTGTGGCTTTAATTGCTCTGCTTTTTTTCCGCTCCTCATTTCCCTACTGCATTCGCAAGTCACTGTAAAAACAATAAATCCCAAGATTAATCCCCTGGCTCTGTAGCATATTGAATGCACTTAGTGTCCTCCAGAGAGCTGGGGCAGCCATAACACCTCCCTGGCTGCTCACCGTGTGAGCACTCACTGTCTGCTTCATTCCTGTCTGGCATAGGCGAACCAAGGGCTGAACTGATAAAACCATAGATGGTCTCTAACATCACTGGCAGGCGTTCAGCTGCAGGTTTATTTAGATATTACAGCCCTGTGTGATAATGTGGGTCAAGGGATTCTGTGAGGATGGCTGGTCTATCCGTTGCTGTTGGTCTGTGTGGGTGTAGGTTTTAGGGCTGGGATGGAAAAACAGAAATCTTTGACAGCTTTTACTAGCTTTTTCATTAGTTGAAGTGTAACGCATATCAGCAAGTCTTGCATTACACAGAGCAGATTGTTTTAAACAGCTCTTCCTGTGCTACTCCTTTGCCAGCAATACTTTAATTTAAATTAAATAGCATCATGAGAACTCAGTAACCTGGCTTGCCATGCTCCACAAAGAGTTTTGTTTAGGAAAGGCAAAGGAATGATACTTCTACTTCCATTAGTCACATTAAGTCTGAGTATCATCTGTCCTCTATATACGAAAACACAAAAAAATGGATAATGTTTAACTGCATTTCTCTCTCTCTCTTTTTTTT
>VZRU01003004.1:177116-243164 GCA_013398155.1 Pedionomus torquatus
GGTTTAGATTGTTTCACATTTAAGATATCTTTTGTTCTGCAAAGTAGCAAACTTCAAGAAAATCTGTAACAACATTCTGATTTTCTTTAAAAACTCAAATATATGAAGTAGTAATGGAAAAGCAACATTACATTCCTTCTCCCCTCCGCTTCATTCATTACCCATAACTAGAACTCATAAATTACTTTTTGAAAAAAATCCGACAAAACCAAACCAAAACATGAGTGAGCAAGAAATGCTATATATAAGGTTGATGTGTCCCTTGCTAAAAGAAATATCTCAGGGGGATGGCAAATCAGATTTTGTGGAAAAATCCACTGTCATTACTATTAAAGTTATTTTAGTTGACTTCAGAAACATGTATAAAACTAATTCCCACACAGGCTCTCCTAAATGCATGTAATGCCGTAGCTCCATAAACTACTATAATACCTGGGTTTAGCATTCATAATCCCTACATTTTTCCTGTATAATATATGCATAAAAATACACACATACCCATAGTTTTGCTATTTTAAATACAAACTATATTTAAATTTACATTCTTTGCATTAAGATACGTAGATTTAAGTTAAAGCAACAGTGAACATCATGTTTTTCATTGCTTAACATGACCAGATATCTCTGCGTACAGTGTTCAGGAATCAACTTCAACACACTAAGCAGAACAGGTTCACAATTTTACCAAGATCTGACAGAATACAAATTTAAAATATACGATCACTGGCTAAAAAGCTACAGAACCAATGACTCACCCCAACGAATCTATTCATTGTTGATTTCCTCCAGTTTTAGCTGCCAACCAGTTTATTCCACCTGTCAAAGATGTTCTTGTTAAAACTGGTTAGGCACTGAAAATAATAGAGTAAAAGTGGACACTGATGATTTTTGTTCTAAAATTAGTTACCTTTTTTCCCCACAAAGAGTATTGTTAATCTTATTAATTATTTCTATAATTAGCTATTTATTTCTATTTCAAAAGCAGAACCCAGTAATTATTTATAAGCCAAAATAAAGCAGAAACAGAGAATAATTCTAATTATGAACATACATCCTTACTTTCCCAACACATCTGTAGTAAGTTTCTATTACTCCAAATACTAATTATGAACTATTTCTCCCAAGACCTCCACACCTGTGTTACCTAGACTTAACAAACATTGGAGACCCTATGCTTGGGTTTTTTCCCTTGATTAAGCCGAGACAAACCCTCCTCAGGAAAAGGTATAACGATCAGTTCAAAGACAGCAATGGTGGGGCACTGTGGTACCCATGGTAACTCCCTTCTCATGCTGCCAGTGCCTGACAGTCCCCCTTGTTCTCTTCCCATTGACTTGCAGATTACTCCTGCAATAGAAAGAAGACAAGTTCTATAGGAAAAGGCACTTATTAGGCTAAATGACACCATTTTGGAGGGTAAGAGAGAGGGAAGCAAGCATTGAACTTTTCAGAAACTTGAGGTTTTTTTATATAAACAGTCAGAGAAGAGCATCCTCTTGACAGCAGCCTGCTGCTTCTCTGGCTGCATCAGCTGCTATAGCACGGCAGAGCAGGGCTTGCCTCTGGTCTGTCCTGAGTACAGCTGCTATGCGACACTGGCTCTGACATGTGGAAGTAGCTCTGTGCAGTAATTTGCTCAGAATTAGAAAGAAGAAACTCAAAAAGACAGAACTGATGTCCAAATGTTTGAAGAAAGAGAACTTCTTATGGGGATTGAACTTTCTGTAGCCAAAACTACTTAGTTTACTGCGAATATTGTTGATTCACTGTCTTTTATTATTTTAAGAAGTCTCTGTTAAACTAACAATGCATTAGGAGCCAAATCCTCAGCTGGGATAAATCGTCTGATTTATCAGCCTACCTTCATGACACCCTTTTTGCTCTGGCCTTCAGTGTCAAATCCCGTTTCAGCCTCATCAGTAAAAACCTTTTCCAAGTTAAAGTGCTGGAGGTAAACAAAGGAAAAGCCTTTTCCTGTTGTTGCTGATACAGTCCAGAGGCTTAGCATGGATTTTTCAGGCTAAGGATTTAATTGCAGTGTCTAATCTGAGATGTCTTTAAGTCTTGGACAGTGTTCATTAGACATATTTTCTGCTTCTTTTTCCAATACTTAAGCATCACAAAAACAAGAATATATAAAGCTGGAGCCTCAAAAACCCGCTCGAGGCAGCTCAGAGAGACAATGATGTTCCTAGATGAGATTTCTAAAATCTAAAACCAGTGTTTCTAGGAATCTTTGCCAAAGCACTTTGGAACATCTTTCTACCAACATGACATACAATAGGCTGTGACTGAAAGAAACTGAAAACCAAAAGGTTCAGGACATGAAATACCTTTGCCCCAAACAGCTTGACAGTAGCAAAATAATTATTCAACATTCATTTTCCATAGTGTCCACAATGTTGTAGATGTTTCTCTGAGGCAGAAACATGCAGCTCCTGCCTAGACACCCACCATGTGTTCCTGAGGGGCTTTCACCACATGCTGCATGGAGAAGGGTCAGAGAATTTCCTTCTGAAGCATATCTCTGGGAAGAAATCTGATTTAAACTGTTCTGTTACTATTTGATCTTATTCTTAAAAAATTCAGGATTGGAACGAAAACACATGAACATGAAGAAATGTTGCTTGACACTGAGCATCAGTGCACAATTATGTTTTTCTGTAATAGGCTGTACTCAGAATCTCCACCAGTTATTTTATTCATGATTTTATACAATAAAATGTAATAAAACACACATTTTTTTGCAATTCTATTTTTAATAACATAAGCAAAACTGAATTTGATAGTCCCATTTCTCTAATCAGACTGTGAAATGCTGCATATATTCAAGCTAGATATTTGGCAGCCAGTCAAAGCACTAGCAGAAGACCCTTTATTTTTCTAATTTGCTGCAAAAGTCTGAAATCAATTTTTTTCCAAATTTGCTTTATGTGGTAAAGCACATCACTAATTCCCAGATGAGTCTCACAGGTATTTGGGGCACACTGGGCACACTCTTCCATTTAATCAATGTGTATAAATTGGTATTTCAAATCATCCAACACACAGTTTTTATTCTTAACCTTTTTCTTCTATGTAAAAGCCTCTACCTCTCTTTTTTAGTGTCCTTTCATGTCCTGACATTTCCCTCCCCACCTCTGTTCGATAGGTTCTTTTAAGGCTAGTGGGCTTCTCCACATTCGATAGAGAATCAATATGAGTACAATTCTGTGGATTTACACTGGTATAAATGGTGGAAGAATCAGGTCTAGTGTATCACCATCTGTTCTCAAGCTACTGTCTTTCGTCCTCCTTAATACTTTGGAAATTCTGCTATTTTCTGCCATTAAACCTTATCTGTGTTCCCATTCTATGCAGAAACAAACAAAACCCAGTTATCTCGGGTGAAGTCCTGCAAATTATAACCTTCCACCCCAAAATGATAGCTTAATCTTCCAGGAAACAACACAGACAGACAGTATTTGAGCTTTGGGGAACAACAGTTCACTGTGGCATGTGAAGTTGGACCAAATGACATGTAAAAGGATGCAAGGACTGAATAACACATTTTGCTTCAGATTTTTTATATTGATTTACCCAGAAGGGTCTTAATGCAACTGACCTCAGGTGTTCACTTTTGAAGAGCTCTCTGTCATAAAGGTGGGCTTTATTTTGCACATTTAGTATAATAAGTACATTGTATTGTATATAATAGCATTCAGACAATGCTGTAAGCATCACAAAATATTTTCTTTTAGACCTACACAAATATGTGTTTTAATTTACGTTCCCTGTAAGCACTGATGCTGTACAGGCTATGGGTCAGCATACCAGGACAGCAAGGGAAGAGGTGTGCCCCTGAGCTGTCTGTCTCCTTCACCGAAAGCTGCCTGCTGGCAAACACTGCACCCAAAGGGGCGACAGACTAGGTGATGCTGGCAATGTCCTTCTCCTCCATCTCTAACTGAGCCAGATGTTGGTACCAGCCCACTGTGACCTGCAAGATGGGGGATGCCTGGGCCAGCTGGTCCCGTAGCTCAGTGGCTATTCCAATGCTGTGGAGGAACAACTTTCTGATTCTGTTACTCTCACTGTTTAAAAATAACGTATCTCAGAGACGAAGGAGGGAAATTGCAGGCACCGGGACATGAGGCCCTTCCTGGAGCACAATGGCAGGAAGACACTGCTATGGTTTTTCTGGGACTTGAGTGGCCTGATATAATGCTGCAAAAGAAATTCAGCGAGCACGCATGGCAAATCCATACACAATACGTGAGCTCTGTGTTAAAGGAAAAGTAATGTTAGACACTTTATCAGCTGATTATGAAAGTGTTTATTCCAGTGGCTGTAAATGCTAATTAACCCTTTGGCATATTCATGCATAAACTCCATTTACTTTTATCAAATAACTATTAAGATTATATATTCATGCTTTTTTCTTCCCTCGTGTCCTCATACTGAATTACTATTCCTACTACTAAGAGAAAACACACCATGATCATTCAAGCAATTTTGTACAGGTGAAGAGCCGTGCTGGTTGTGCCCCAGAACATGTCTAGTGAGTCAAGAGAAAGAAAACCGAACATACAGCAGATGGCAATCTGTCCATGGGACAGGTATGTGTTATACAGGCATAGATGGGCACCAAAAGGAAATTAACTCATAACAGTACTCTGACAGTAATATCCAAATACCACATTTGTGTTGGTTTCCCAACCTCCACGTAAGTTAATGTTTTAGCCAATATGTACACAGCAGTGCCCTGCCAGACTGCTCATGGTCTCCCATTTCAAGCCCTGCCAAGCTCTTACTTCAGTGATACCTTGGTGAGATATTTTGATTTGTCCCACATAGATAACATTCCACAGAGTAATCATACAGATGCCTATAAGTTTAATTTTTTCCATTTTAAAAATTGCTATGTTACTGTCTGGATGTGGAAACTCCATATAGGACTCCAGTTTTGGAACTCAAAGTGACTTCAAAGTGTTGTCTAGATACTCACCACCAATAGTTTTAGCTGCATGCTCACCCTGGACACCCTAAGGCAGATGATCAACCTGTATCAGCTTTCAGCATAACTATGAGCAGCTCACTGTTGTTCGGACATACAAATGGATCCAGGATGTTGAGGACCACTATGGGGGGTGGTTTTCACCAAGGCATAGTCTGTGATACCCACAGTTTCCCCAACTGTGGTATGAAGCAGCAGAAAGCAGCTGTATCATACAGGGAAAATAGAGACTGCTTTCCATTCCTACAACTTTGCTGCCCATTTGAGAGTTTATAACACTTCAAGTCACAGAGTCAAGTGATTTTCGGAGGGTTAAAAACCATCAAGACAGATAGAAGTGGGTAAGTGATTCCAAATCCTACTAAGTCTCATCTCCCACTGATATAAAGTATGTGGACCTGTAATTAAAGTTACTACAGAGGCAAAGCAAACAAACCCTGAAGCATATTAGAAACATCTAATCATGATACAAAAATTACACTACAAAAGTATGATAAACAAAACACTTATTATGAGTACCTTAAAAACCAAAGACAAATGCAAGACTGTAAAGATCAACAAAAATTAAATGTAAAAAAAACGAAAACAAATGTCTCCCAAATTAATGACAATATTTATAGAATAGATCTAAGCACAGACCTAATATTTAGCTTTATTTAAATTTTGGCTCCCAAGAGAATTAAAAAAACAGCTGGTATTGTTGATCTAATAGCGCCATGTCGGCCCAAGCAGACAGCGTAAGATCTGTGTGAGGTTCAATGTCAACAAGCTATACACTTGGAAAGATTGAGTTTACTATTTTATTTTATGTTTAAATGTTGTGCTGCAATGAGAGTGGAATTAGATGAAATTCTAGAGCAAATATACAATTTAAAGCCTAATTCATTTAGTCAGTTTAAGCTAAGGGAGAAATATATATCACCCTACTCATTACCACCAGCTGAACTGTATATTACAACATCAACAGAGACCTTCATCTGGCTTGGCTTCTGGAGCTCAGGAACTTTGTAGTTCACTTCGGTTTTCAGGAGGGATCTGTAAGACTAAATTATAACACTAGCATAATGATCCTAATTCAGTTCTTAATTAGTCACCTGTTTAGATGAGGAAGTTTATTGTCTGATTTTTGAAGACCTTACAAAATTAGACTCCCTGTCTATGTGCTTATTTGTGGATTATAATGTCTAACTTTTGGCAATGGAAATAACATTTAACTTCCTTTCTCTTCTAAGTAAACAATTAAAACCAACAACAACAACCCAAACCCAGACAAAGATTTTGTCCTGATGTATTTAGCCAAAATGGTAATTATCTCCAGTATGACTTTGTCTGTGAAGTATACTGTTCAGTTACAGCTCTCTAGCTCTCCAGCCTTTCTAGATGCTACATATTGATTCTGTGTTCCTGAGAAAATGTCTGGGTCTTTTTCAGCACGGAGGGATCTATGTCAGAATCAAGAAATACAGGTAATGACATTGACCTAATTAACAATAGGAAAATTCATGTTTCTGACCACCAAACAAGATGTGAACTCCAGTTCATGAAGTTTTCTTCCTTTGTGACCCTGGATTCAGTTTTGTATAGCTGTGGATGTTGGTTCTGTCTAAATGTGATTTCTGGACCTTTTCTGATTTGTGTCTTTCAAATAAGAGACCAGTGAACCACTACTAGAAAACTAAAATCAAATCTTTTAGCCAGGATTAAAACAAACAGATGTCTATGGAGAAACCCTGTGCAATTGAAATTTGCAGTCTGGTGTCTAAAAGATACTTTGGTAAAGTCAGACACAGCAAGCTGGGGCATGGTGTGAAAATTAGACTTGGAACTATGCACTAACTATGCTTTTCTCCACCTCATCTATCCCTTCTCTCCAAACCCAATATGGTACTGGCCCATGCACTATTATTAATATCTTAGTCTGGTGTATCGTGGGGATAATAATGAACCCTGAAGAGTGGAGGACTATTAGAGAAAACAAAAGAACCTGGTACCCTTAGGTACATACAGTCTAGTCAGAGCAAGGGGACAGTGAGAGAGCAAATCTCCATACACCAGAGAGAANTATGTATAGAATTATACAAACATCTTACATGTCCAGGGGTTGTGGAATGTGTAGGAGGGCAGGAGAGCAGCCAGCTCCCCCACTTGGCCCTGCACACACACACAAAAAGCACCCAAGAGACTATTTCAGTCACACTGTACCCAGGCAACAAATATTTAATTGGAGTGACAAATAAAATGAGTGGGTTTGAGCTGTCTCCCCCTTCTTTCCAATTTTAAGGGAACAAAGCGAAACACTAGGAGGGAAGCCTCTAACGCCCCTAATGCCTCTTGCCTGGAAGGATGTTTCTTCCCTCCAGCTTTTCCAGCTTGGCTCTTTTCCATCCCATGTGGAGCAAATGTCAGAATGATCCTGACACAGAAATCTCTTAGCCATGCTCTAAATTCTGGCCGCACACGGGGAAAAAAAAAAAAAAAAACAACGTACCCTATATGTGCATCAGTATGAGACTTCCCTGATTGACAAAAAAACTGTAGGTAAATATTTTTACCTCTCAGGAGTGCCTGTCCAGGCACAGGCCCAACAGTATGATCCTGATGTGACATTCCGCATGGTATCATAAGCTACTAATATACCCCTTTTTCTTCTATTTATTCATACTGAGAGCCCATAATATTTTACTAAGATGCATTTTTTAAGAAATAGCAGAAAAATGCTTCTAAAGCCCATTTTATAGGGAAACTCGCTTCCCCCTCCCCTCCATTGTTGCATATCTTTATCCACCCTGGAATGATTTCTCAGTGATATATAGTGTTAGATGGTCTTTACCATCAGTTTCTTGGCATTAAATTGCACCCAGTTTAGTTTCTGACACATCCGGTTAAGCAATAAAGTTTCGGGGAAAAATTTGAGCTCTGACACACAGGAGTTGTACATAACTTTTCTTTAATGTTCCTAAAGGCATCTTTTCCATTCAGAAGACCGTTTAATAACACCAGACTTGGGGGTTTTTTTAAGTCTTCTACCTTCACCCTGTTTTGGATCATGTCATTGAGAGGAGCAGAGACTATGGAAAATCTCTGGGTTACATTTCCTATTATATTCTTGCAATTCAACATTTAATATTTTTTTGTCATCTCAAGATGAACATAATAAATAATTGTCTTGTTTTACAAAGCTGAGTTTGACCTTCATTCTTCAGCCTAAAAGTCAAGGATTGAGTCTTATTTCAGCATGAACTGCTGACTCATAATAAAAGCTTGTGAATGACCTGAAATCTCTATTTTTTTTTTCAATAAAAATAAATTTTTCAGTATATCTTGATTCAGAATCTCTATATTTGCTATAATGCTTAGCCATAGGCAAAGAAATTAATTTGGGTAGCCCTAATTCAGCAAAAGCAGTTGATCTTTCAAGCACAGGCCAAGTCTCCAAACTATAGCCAAAGCTACAGGAGGAGAGGGACAGGTACTAGGGTTCATATTCACTTGAGGGGGGAACAATGGCACTGGAGCCACTCCGTCCCAGATGCATACCTTATGTCATGAAATCATTGAATCATAGAATGGTGTGGGTTGGGTTGAAAGGGACCTTGAAGGTTCCAATCCCCCTGCCCTGGGCAGAGACACCTTCCCCTAGACCAGGTTGCTCAAAGCCCCTTCCTAGCCTTGAGCACCCCCAGGGATGAGGCATCCACAATTTGTCTGGGCACAGAGAATGTGTTGCCACACAGCATTCTGCTCTTCTCTGGACAGCTGGGAAGGAGGAGTCTGGGTCACTCCATGGCACACATCTAATGTGCAGCCTAGAGGCAGACACTGACCCAGCAAGCCTCATTTCTTTAGTTAACAGGCATAGCCAAAGAAATAATATGTATTCATACTGAGCAAAATTCTCATAAAATTGTATCAGCCCTCTCCTTGTGATAGTGATAGGGTCTCCAAACAAATATTTTTCCAGGTCTCCCAGTTTCTTGCTTTGTGAATGCTAAGGCAAAATAACATCAGGATAATACACTCTATATTACATTGTACAGTAGCCAGCATGCCATATGCACACTGATTATTTTTTTTTTTATATCAAAGGTATCCTCTTCCTCCTCTTTACATGCTGAACCATGCAAAAACCTACATTTCCTACACAGAATTTTAATGTATCATTTATAAAAGATAAGCTAACTTGTTGCCTATGAACTGTAATTAAATCAATAATTCCTCATGGAGTTCTCATTAACTAGTACAGTAGGAACAATCATAGCCTGAGGTATTCCTTCTTGCCTGCAGTTTTATTTTGTTTTTCTGCACATCTGCTTCCTATCGTGCCTTTTAATACTAACACCTTGAATGTGAATAATTCCCCTAGGCTTTCTGGATGGCCACCTTGCTATTGTTTTTCTCCTTTAAAAAACAATAGTAAAAAAAAAACCAAAACCCTGACCTAAATGATTCAGTTTTCCATGAAGTACTACTGTCTTCACTGAATCTTTCTGATAGATCATATTTACATAGCTAATCCTTAATGAACGGTATTCAGTATTTCCTCATGCTTATTGCTGTACATTGTACAAGAAATACAATTTGAGATACCTTTTTTCATTGATATAAGCCAAATAATTTCCTCATTTAAGATCATCCTTTAGGTCTGTGTGTATAAAGGCGGGATGGTCCAGTGGTATAACCTTAGTTCCAGAAATGTAGATTCAACTCTCTACCCAACACAGACATTGTGTTAGCTCTTAGCTAAGTCATGCAGAGTTTGCCTTTTCTGTATGTTTGGGTCCCTATTCTCTGTAAATGATGAAGTGAGAAGATGGAGCAGGTGGTACAGGAAGCAGCCCTCACAGCTAGGCAAAAAGGAACATATGAACAAGGACACGTCTCAGCAGCTTCCCCTAATATTGGTATCTTGAATGCAGGGAGGTGCTCAATGTATTTAATTAATGTCAGAAATTGACAGTCTATTTGACTGTCCATTCACTTCAGCAATGGATAAGAAGATAGTTTTGGATGGGAGTGGGTACATTTCATGGCATGGGCTGTAGCAATGGCACAGCATGTTGAAGATCCTCTTCCTGAGGCTGTTCAGACTTGTATCAGACCTCCAGATGCTTTCCCTGACACTAAGAAATTGGATGCTGCTGATCACCTTCCTATTGAGCAGTTTTTCATCACAACAAAGACAGCGTTTCAGGGCCAGAAATAGTAATATTAATACTTACAGAGTAAGTATTAATGCAGTCTCATAGCATGTTCAATAGGGAGACCAAAGTCATGGATTGTAGTTCTTACCCTAAGAAGTGTTTACACTTTGATGAGAGTTTAATGGGAAGTATGTTGACCTAGGCTAGGTGCTTCTGCACCCATGATTGCTAAGGGGGAAAAAAGGTAACTCTTTAGGTCCTTTCCCTGTTACAGGCATTTCTTGCTTGCTTGTTGTTCAGCCAACTATAATTTAAATCATCTCAATCACCCTTCACACTTCTAGCTTTGATGGAATTTTGATAGTATGGGCAGAGAGTTGTCAGCAACTACATGTTTGTTTTCATATCAACAACCTATCACTCCCTCCACTTCCCACTCTCATACTCTTCCCTGTCCTCCCAGCGTAAGCATTGCTGGAGATGAGATACAGAGCTGAATAGCCATTTGCCCCTTTTTTTTATTTTGTTTCACACCTTACAGTGTTCAGCACTAGCTGAGACAGGAAGAGCAAGTAGAGGAAGATGAGGTAGAAAAGAGCCCTGCTAGCTTTCTGAGCCAAAAATGCTTTGGGCTGTTCAGAATCTACTTATATTTTATAGATATGGATATATATAGATACTTAATTGCATTATAAAAGAATTCCTTCTCTGTCACAGCTGGTTCAAAAGCAGGCAGTACCCAGTTATTCTTTCCTTATGTGAGCAAAACAGAGAAGCACTTCGCTTCCAGACAGGCACAAATTGCATCTGTCTTTCCTTTGGTTTTATGAGGTCTAGGATATCAAACAGGATATGTTGGAGTCTCCAATTCAAGTACACAATTCACTTTATGCAAATGTTTATGAGCATTGCTGAGTAGGAACGGCTTTGCCATATTAGGAGCTAGGATAAAGGAATAGTTTGAATAGTATATGTCCAAAAGCATGAAGATACAACCACAGATGTCTCACCAAAACTCTTGAAAGGAAAACAAAAGTCCAGACAGGAGCAATCTTGTTTATTAATGAAGTTCATGAACTCATTTGTCTCTTAAATTGCATCAGGGCGGGAAGCTTGAAAAGCTTCACAAGGGCGAGAAAAGGGAAAATGGTTTATGATTATGGGCATTTTAATAGCTCATGCTCATACAGAAATATTTTTCATAAAAAGGTGGAGTCCTTCTGACAGCGTCTCCTATATCGGTTTGTTTCTTTTTCTGTTACAAATTCCTGGTAAACTTAAGAGGGCAAGATGTCATAGCTAGAGTGGCTGCTCAACATTGAGGCTTTCCAAATTACATCAAGCTTGCACAGCTTTTATTTCCCCTTTGTTTGTGGTGTCCTGCACTACCTTTCCCTTCATTCTCCAAGAGGCACCAGAGCATTGTGCATCACAGGCCAGCAGTGCTGCCAGATGGATGGTCAGATCAAGCTATCCCATGCACCGACCTGTGAAAGCACCACTTGGCACAGCACCATTTTGCAGGTGCAAGATCAGTGCTATGTCTGGTTGATGGGTTTGCAGTCTTTTCTAAGTCAACAGGAACTGTCACATATAATGTAGTTGGTGCTGACAGAACAAAATGCATATTGTAGCCTGGATTTAGCTCTGAAATGTATCAGCTCTACTTTCTCTGTAACAATCCTAAGATTCTATGGATTTGAGGTCTTTTGTGACACCTTAGTTGAGCGAGAAAGGACTCTTCCTTGGCCAAATGAGGAAGTCAGGCAGGCTACAAAATAGAATTCAAAATAAACCACATTTTTTAAAACAGTCTCTTCCTATTCTCTCCCTGTGTAAAAGCAACATACAAAGACAAAATGCCAAGATTATGAAACCTTTGTTCAAAACTCTTTGGGTCTGGTTGGTTTCTATTTATAAATCACAATAATAGGAATATTGCAAAAAGAAGGGCCAACAGGCTGGGAGTTCTAGTCCCAGTAGTTGTGAGCAGTGACTTAATAGTTCTTACTTTTTTTCCTGCTTCCCAGTTCCTTACTGCTTCCTCTGATCTGTTTAATTATTGCAATTATTAACAGTTATCATCTCTAGCAATTTAGCTCTCAACAGTTTTTACCTAGAAGGCCAATCCTTAAATTTTCCACGGTTTTGCAGGTTCTCTTTGAGGATGTATTTCTATTCCCCTGCATTTCTTTATCTGACTAACTATTCTAGATGCTTGCAAAATATCTTCTGAGAAACATTTGGTCTCTGAGATGCTGCCAACTCTTGTTTCTCTGAAGCTATTGCATTTAGTTTGGTTTCCAATGCACATTTTGGAAGCTTTTAGTTACTGAAACTTCAGAACTTTTCCCATTGTATTTGGTGTTCATGCCCCCAAGCTGCAAGGAAAGTAATAAATGAAGACATATTCAGATGTTTCCAGACTCAAATTTTTCTACAATTTCCTTCAGTTCAGACCAAAAATTTATTTTACAGAGTTTTCTTCACTAATTGCTTGTATCAACAGCCTGGCTACCTTGTGTTTCCTATCAGTCTAGTTTACTTTATGGTTTCAGCTGGCTGGGTTATTCATAGACTCTATGGAACAGAGTGAAAGAAAACTACTCCATGGGTATGGCCCATAGTGCATACTTTGTTCTTCAGGAGCCCCACAAACATTAATTATTCTGCATTGACCATACCACAGCACAGAAATAAAAACATTTGTTCTAAGATTTTATCCCTGAGGTTTACTGACTTTTTCAGCATCCACAAATCCCCATGACAACTCCAAACTCCTTCAAAGTCTCTCAAGAAGACCCGTCAAAAGAACTGTAAAAAGCAAGGCTTCAGAAAATGTCTGATTCAATGTCTTTTCATTTCACTGCTTATTCTTCAACTAACTATGACATTCTTAAAGAATAAAAGTTGAAAAACAGACCTCTTTTCTTCTTCAAACTCTTTTCTAAAGGCAGTGCTATAGTATAAGCAACTTTGGGATGCTGTGCATGCTTTCCTCAAATTTCTACCAGAAAATAAATTTAGAAGCTATAAATAGCACATGTGCATGTAGAAATAAGTTTACCCTATAGGCTCAATTTTATGAATAATTCCAGTTGTTCTCTGTGTTTTGTGTACATTAGAAAGCAAGTTCTATACAGTGTACGGTTGACGGTCTAAGTCCCAATAAAGTATAAGGAAATAACACTAAATCTTTTTTATTTGCTGAAACGTCAAAAAGGCTTTAGCTGACAAAACATTGCAGAAGACTGGCTTGTGACTCCCACCAAATTAAAATGTACCATTTCCATGGATGGATGAGATGAGAAATCCTGTTCTGTTGCCTTCCTCACACTGCTTTCATTTTCCTCAGCTGCGTGACAAGATATTTTTGTTCAATTAGGTGTAGACGGAGAAAACCTGCAGACTTGAAAGCTTTCAGCAGGCAATCAAGAAGCCGTGAGTGCTTAGCAGCACATGCAACCGGACACTGACCTTAATAAAACTGCCTCTACACAGGCAGGCCCCAAAATTGGGCAAGCCATGCTTCCAGTCACTAATTAAAAAGCAGCTGTGCCAAGTGTGTTTGCCCCAGTGCCATAGTCACACTTCTGCCTTCACACTAGTTATGTGGTCAGCATCAAAACTGCTCATTAGAAATGCTCCTAGAGATGCCCCAGGAACATAGTTTTTAAATTTCAGCTGCATGTGCACTTAAGGGATGAGTAAATGAGTAGGCAGCTGCTTAGTTTTCTCCATGTCTGTGAAAACAAGATTAACCAAGCACATAATAGATGCTGAAGAAAAATGACAGTCACTGTTTATGTATGATGAAAGATAACACTTCACAACTGCCATGATATATATGGTCTTGGAAACCAGTCCTAAGTTACTGTCCTGCTGCTACAACAAATCTCAGTTAGGCAGAGTCAGTGTGCTACACAAGAAAAGATCTTCAAAAATTTGTTGCTCTAATACCTGCCTGACAAAGCCATTGCACCTTTGAAAGGGGCTGAAGAACAGCAGTAATGACTTTGGCTATACTAGATGTGCACAGCAGTAAGAGTAAACTATATGGAAAGGCATTTTGTTGTGGTAGTGTGGTGATTCAGGCTGTAGGAAAAGCTTTTTGGGTTCTCCTGTCTGCTCCAGGTAAATTCCAATAGACCTAGCAGAATCTGTATGAGATGAAGAATGCCTAAATTATAAAGGACGTTATAAAATATTGCATAGTGTTAATTTTCAGAGGCAGTATGACTGGCCTTGGATTATCATCACAATTATAATGAATTTCACTGACATTTCCTTACTAGTATCTGTAACTGCTGCTTCTGTGCAGGGCATGTTGGGCAATTTCATTAAAAAAAAAAAAAAAGAGAGAGCACTTTTATGAATTACAAAAATCAAACCTTCATCTTTCTGACAGGCTTTCACAGAGCTGACTCCAAGCTGTGTCAGGAGACATGAAAGCACTTCCTAGCATTAAAAATGTGGAAAGGTGGATGGAACACTGGTTATCCATTCCAGCCTGACACCTCTTACACTAAAGCATATTGCAAGTAAAACACTGTCTTTGATTCCAGGGTTGAAGAGCTGAATGTAAATGTGTTAGGCTTTAATTCATGGAAGATCAGCTCTCACTAATTTGCTGTTTAGAGAATGTATAATACAGGACCCAAAGCTGCCAGAAATATAGGGAAATAATACTCAGACATCAAAAGAAAATCAATTAAAAAAAAAAATAAGTGTACATGACAAGTGCTTGTTTTTGCAAGATTAATGCGGCAGACAGTTTTCACCTCTGAAAGGAGTATTAGGAAATTCAAATGCAACTTTAACTTATGAAATCTATTAGGAAACAATTAGGATAATGATGACCAGACAGTATCAGGAAGAAAAATGCACCTTCTTGCATTCATTCATCCTTGCCTTTAGAACTGTTAATTATTACAGCATTGGAGACGCAAAGCACTGAGAACAAAAAGTAATGATGGAGAGTATTAGGATATGGTTGATGAAAACATAAAACAGCTCAAGAGTTTGTACCCCTTGCAGTGCATTTTTTAAGCCTGTGGAACTCACAAGGTAGAGTTTTTATTGTGCCCATCACCCCAAACCCATATTTTTCAATAGCTGGATTTTCTAAAAGCTTTCCAGTGAAATCTTCTGTTTCAGTCTCTATTCTAGAGAGCATAACCTCAAAACCATACTGCTCCAAGTGGGTACTTTACATACCACAGATTGTGAGAACAGCTTAGAAAGACTGATACGGAGACACAGGGAAGTTACTCTGAAGAGCAGACATCCACGAGGAAAACATACAAACCAACCTCAACAACTGGCTATAATACTGGATACCAAGTGAGATCACTGCATTCTATATATATTGCTTATTTTACAGAAGCCATAGTTTGGATGTTCTTTAGAGAACTCAAAATATATTTTATAGGCTCTTGTCCTCCATATCTATTTTGTGAAGTCCTGTACCACAAAACCATATTAACAGATTTCAGAAATAGAAAAACATGTACAGCTGACATAAATGCCTTCTGTTTTCCAGATGGTACCCTGGTAATTACTAGCACTGCTCTATGGACCTTCAGAATGATGATGGAGATTGCAAGGAAGATCATGGAGAAACCCAGACTATGTGGATGAGAACCAGGATATAACAAATTCCTAGTACTGAAAGCAATGGCTTGTTGGATCCAAAACATGTAATAAACCCAGAGCCAGCTATTGCAGCAGACTCCAATTTGGAGCAATATATTTATCTTAAATAAAGACCTTGTGTGAGAGGGGGCAATACATATGTTTTGGTTATTTTTCAAAGGCAGCTGTTGTTAGACAGAGGCTCATTGGTTTGAGTCCCCCAGGAAGGGTCCTAGCACAAAAACATTTTGTAGGTGAAGAGGTCAGAAGTCAGTGCCCTTCAGCACAGGAGGGTTCACTTTATCAAATGACCCTGCAATTTGCCACACAGGCATCCTTATCACAATACATCTGTCACAAAACCTGACATACTTAGATAACATGTTTACATACAGTAATTTATTTTTAGTATTTTCTACTGTATATGCATGTTTATAAACTTCCAGATAGACACACATGGAGGACTCTGTTCTTTCTCTGTGTCATTCTCCAGGATCACAGACATCAAGCATACAACTGGCATTGTTTCTGTATATACCCAGTTTCGACATCAATAAATTAATAGTTATTTTACAGCACTATCTTAGATTACCTGTGGCCATGCATGTTTCTTCCAGTTTGTATTTAAGCATCTGTGCCCACAAGCATAACTGTAAATAAAAATCTTCTTTTGGCTTTTTGCCTCAGGTCTCCAAGATATCAAGGTCAATTTTCTTCATAAAACATCTCAGAGACATTGATAATGCCAGCTTAACCCATTAACCTATCAAGACAGTGAACTTTGAAAGGAAAATTGGGACTCCCCTTTCAGGTCTTGGTCATTTTGACTGCTTGCTGAATGTGCTTTTCTTTTGCAGAGCAATTGGACGATAATGATAAGAAATGACTAAATGCCACTGAGTCACCGCTGATTGCGCAAAACCCACTAACCCAGGGAAATGTTGGAGGATATTATTCTCACTTCATTTGATTACAGGGTGAACTTTAAAATGCGCTCTACTCAGAAACAAAGTCATCGTTATCCAAGAAGATCACAAATGAGCAAGAATGTTCTTTTCAGAAATTTGAACCAAATAATGCTTTCCAAAAGGGCTTGTGGACCTTTAACTATGTAATTTGTGGATTGATAGTAACTAGGCACAGTACTGACATTGACTCCCAGACACTGCTAGACAATAGGAAAGTACAGGAAATCCATAAGTCGAATCATTTTCCTTGGGGGATACACTTCGTCTGACCTGGAAACCACACACTCAGCCCTGTCCAAAAGTAAAAGATTAGTCACTGAGGTAGGTGGGCTCTCAACACTACCTTGCATGAGGCTGATGACAGCCTGTTAAGGATGGGCCCTTTTGCAAAGGGAGTTGGCTTGAAAACAAAATATTAGAGGGAAAACATTACTGTTTGATCTTCTTCATACTTTCTGTCTAGGACTATATACTTGGGCAGGATGCAGAATTAGCATCAGCAGAGGCTGGGTCCCCCTCATTAGCCATTAGTATGTGACTAAATTTTATGATATTACTAGTTCTCTAGATTTTGTAAAACTCTCAAATTAACATTGAAACTGAGCAAAAAGGAAAGAACTGTCTATGAAGTTACTGTGAATTCTTCTTAAGTGCTATGTACTTGTAGGGGGCAGTAGCCTGTCTCTTCTAAGTTTGCTGTTAATGGGGAAAAAAACCTGCCAATACATTAACTAGCTGACCACAGTCCCCAGATTTTTCTGCTTTGACTGTATTTGAATAGTATGGGGTTTGGATAATAAAAGTAAAAAAAAATATTCTCTGTATTTCTAGTAGTTTCTATACATTGGGTTCACATCAACACCTCGGAAACTTCCAGCATCACTTCAGCTTCATTGTATAAGGAAAGTAGCCATCCTCAAACTAATTTTAAGTCCTTTTTTCATTATGCAGGGCTTCTCTGCTCCTCACTTATGCTTTTCATCTATTCCCTCTGCTCATATATTTTCTCCATCCCATAACAGAGTAGTTCCAAGTCTGTATATGCAAGGAAACAGGCATTCAGGGTCAGGGTAATGAGAGAAACCAGTGCACTGCAACAGCAGTACAAGCTTTGGTGTAAAGCAACTGAGAACACTCTGTCTCCTATGGCAGTCCTAATTCTGAGGTCCCTCACCCATGACTACATGCCAGAGGTACATCAAGAGGCAGGTAATGCTAATCACCACCCCATGTCCTGATGCATGGGACTCATATGAAAAACTCTGATCTAGCAAGACCAAGAAGACTGGTGAGACTTGCACACCCTAAAATGGCAACTTAGGTTTCTCCTTTGAGATGTTCCTAGACTTTTATAGCAGTTTCCTGCCACCATGTCTCCTTTACTGGGGCTTTCTGGTTTCTTACTCTTAGTATTCACACTTTCTCCTACACTTTAGCTTTTAAAAGGGACTGAATAACTTTTCCCTCATGACAAATTGGCGGCACCGGATAGTTATTATTCTTTAAGTTAAACAAACAGTTTGGGTAGGGAGCAGGTCTAGGTTAACTGAGGTAACAAGAGGAACAGAGCTGCTGCTGAGTCCAAACACTTGGTGGGTGGCATTTGCTTGATTCCCTGTTGCTTCTCTGAAATGCACAGAATTGGCAATCGAAGTGTTTTGCAATCAGGAATCAGAACCAAAAATCTGTATATTTTTGGCACTGAGGTCCCAAATTAAAATTTGCAGTCATTTCCCCCCCCCCNCCTCCTTAGGAGAGCTAAATCGGATCTTGTTTTATTTATTTTATTGTTGCATTTTGCTTTTCTTCAAGTAGATCTGCTTTTCTCATAACCATCTGACTTAGTAAGTCAAAGCTTGAAGAAAACCACACTTTGAGTGTGATAGCAGAGTGTGACTTTTGGTACCAAAAGTCTCAGTGTGTTCCAAAGGGGACTTTCCACTTGTAGCTTGGACGGATCTCTGTGGAAAGGTGAGACATTGTCTCCTTTTAAGGACTGCTCTGGTCTCAGCATCTGCTTATTTGGGGAAATCTCAGAGGATTTATCCCGGTCATTGCTTTGCACAGGGACAAGCTAATAAAGTTTGCAGCTTTCAGTTTAAGCAAGTCTTTGTGTGTGGTATGAGCCTTGTTATAGCATCTGGACCAGATGGCAAAGCTTCATATAAGTTAGGCTTTTTTGAAGGAAAGGTAAGTCCCTCGGAAACTGCAAGGATGAATGGTTGAATTTCATTGTTTGTACAGAAGCCCATACCACACTTTTAAAGTAAACCAATCTAGGTCCCTACAAGGTCTCTCAGCTTGTTTACTTTTAGACTCCTGGAAACCTGGGGTAGTTGTTTAACTGGTTTGTTACTTCACTGTCCTGGCAGCCCCTCCAGTACCTTTGCTCACTATATCCTTACAAAAAGGAAGAAAAGAAAAAAATATTAAATCCCTTAAAGATAGCATGATAAATGTTGCATCAGCAGTTTTCAAAAAGGATATTGTTGTTATCAAAACTGGCAGACATTAAACAGACAGTCTCAGAATAATTGATATGGGCAAGAGGGTAAGCATTTCGTCTCCCAGTAGGCTAGCCACCTGTGAAAACAGCACTTCCAACTTCTATTTCAGTTGCTGGCTCCTGAACAGTCAATTATTTAGGGCTTTCCAGAGATTTGACTAGTAGAGGAAAAAAAGTATCCAGGCCTGTTTTTGAAAGGTGGCATAGCTCAGTTGTGGAGTTATAGCTTTTCTCTTTGTTCCCGTTTAGGTGACTGCAGGTTTTCAGTGAGTGAGATGGCTCTTTAACTTTTGAGGAGCAGCTATAATATCATTTGTAATATTCCCATATTCCTAGTATCCTGCATGATTCCTTTTACCTGCAATATCTTTGCTTGTGCTGCAGTAGAACAGGACAGATTCAGAGACACAGATCATTTTATCCCTCTCTTTCCTCCAATGGCAAGAAAACAAATTCCTGAATAAGTCCTAATGGGTGATTTCAATAGTAACTAAATACCAATGAAAAAACTATTTGGAAAGACCTTTTCCTGTAGTTGAAGCTTTCCTGGGGTGTTCAATAGTAAGGAATGCACAATTAAATAGAGAAGTCGTAAGTGTAGAATGAAAAGACAGACCTGCTCTTTTCCCTCACTCACCTGGATTAGATATTTGTACACATAAGAATATCCATATCATTTTAAGTAAGCCTAATAATAATAAATCAACAAATTAAAAGAGCTATATATGTCCTCCTATTTTGTGTAGAAATAAAACAATTAACTGCTAAATGATACATTTGTCATCCTGCTTTATGACTTTATAAGTGCCTGTTGCAAGGTTTCTTATACCCATGGCTAAGGAGGTTACTTGATTTCAGAAATCTTTGATAATTTAGACCATGCCTTGTTCTACACTCTCGTGGGGATTTTGGGGAAAACCGTGCTACTTCTTTAAAATTAAATGAATTGTTTTAGACAAACATCAAATAAGTCATGTAGGAAAATTCCTGAACTGATGTATAAAATATTTGGCTCTGATCTGCTCATTAGCACCCAGGAACAATGCTCAACAGTTAGTGAGTTAGTGCTGACAGCTCAGTTTTCAGTAGTGGTCAGGAGATGAAATATCAAATCCTCAAATATGCTTATACAGGCAAATATTTGCCCTGTGTGTTCTTCTTCATGGATTGTTTATGACTCACATACTCATAGGTAATTCTACCTCCACTTTGTATTTGACATCTCTCCGAATGCTCTTCAAGTTGTTTAAACACTGACCTCCAGGACCTACCATTGATTTTCTTCTCAATTTCTTTGCCCAGAAAGTTACATGCCCAGCCTTTTTATTTCCTGAAAATTAACACTTCCTTAGAAAGTTTTTGAATGCAATCCCAAAGTTGCTTTAATGAGTAGTTTGTGATTAAAACTCGTGATGCTTTTGACCAGACAGTATGCTATCGCACTGCTATTGGTCTGTCGTTGCTGGGTTTGGTTTAGGGTTTTTTTGGGTCAGAAGTACAATGGTCCAGGGACAGGACCATGCTGACCTGTCCCTGCTCCTGGTGGCCACCCTCATCCAGAAGCTCTCCCTCCCTTTGTCTCCCCAGAAGGACCTGGCCCTTCACCCCCTGTAGCTCAACAAAAGGAAATAACTATTTAAACATAACTTGTGGTAACCCCAGTACAAAGCACATTCTCTAAAACAGATAGTGGTTATCTTGTGGGAGAACTCAAGCCCCATTGTTTCAGTAAGTGAGGTGACAGATCTCATGCAAGCAGCCAGACCCGTGCACCATCTCTCACTGGCAATAATCTGCACAGGACTCTGAGTATTGTCCCAGATGTAAAGTGTCCCCACAACAGCCCCCTTTGTATCAGCAGCTACTTCAGAGTCTCTCATCAAAAATAAGCTAAACATGCAAGAAAAAAGACAAAAACTATTGAAAATGAAGTTTCCGGTTTTAGAGCTGACCCAGTCTTTCCTATATGAAGAAAAACTACAACCAGAAAAATACTGGCAAATCACTTTCATGCCAGCATGGTGAAGCTTCCCCATAAACACATTCAAGAGCTTTATATAGCTGTAATGACTCAAGGGATAAAATTTGTCAGCAGATTATTCACAATTCACTCAACAAAACAGATACAATATTTTATCCTTCTGTTAGCCTATGTAGCCTGTTGCTCTGCTTCAGTCTACTATTTCCAGCAATATTTCCTTGAATGTCTATATGCCACATTCTCCTGGCATATGGCATTAGACTTAAAAAGTGCCCTGTTATTACCAATGAAAGAGAGCACACTGCATTATGCAAGCAAATTTGCATCATGCAAACACCTTTTAGCTGCCTAAAATGTACTAGTTGTTTCATCTGATGGTTTCCCCCACCCTGGAGCCACTGAATCCATCCCAGCCTAGAGAATTTCTGCACATACAGTTCTCTGCATGCATTTCCCAGTCTTAAGGAGTCCCATCAGAAGTTCTACTGTGATGCCTGCCTGTATGTTATTTGTTCTCTCATGGAGACTTTACAGCCTCTTTCTCCTCTGTGCTCCTTTTATGAAAATAATGCACACACAAAAACCAAGTGTAAGCCTCAGACTTTCGAAGCAGTTCCCTCTCAACAAAGGTCTCAGAAACCTTCTGAGGTTTCCATTGCATTTGCTCTTCTGGGAACTGTCAAGCCCAACTGAAGTGCTGTGGATCATATAGCTGTGACTGCAGACAAAGAAGCATGAAATAGCATGAAGGAGTTAAACTCTGACTTTCTGCTTAGATTTGGTACAGTTGTTTTCAATAAGCAAGGAAAGCTTCAGCTTAAAAAGTCTGTTTTCTGCTAAGAGAGTAAACTAAGATAAAACCTTCCCTACAAAAGTAACCATTTTCTGTGAAAGTAAAGGGAGGTCAAAGTGCATCAATTTTGTTTGCTTCATACATCTTTTTTGCTGGATTCACCAGGCAAATACTACACTAAAGTATTCGTTGAGCACAACATTAACATTTGGCATCCATCCTGCATCAGCTGAACTTGTAATCATTACAGAGATTTACATTGTCCAATCTGCCTTGTTTTGACTGGTCAAAACCAATCTTAATACAGGGTGCTGGTTTCTACCAGATGTCACTCATCCCTAAGGTTCATGGTTCTAGAGCAAGTATATTAGGCAAAAATCACACACTGATATGAAGATTGCATACACAATTTTACAAAATCAGCAGCAATGAGTTTCAGTCTCATTGAAATTCTTCACCCTATCACTGATATTCCCCCTTAGAAAACAACAAATATTTTAATGACTATACTGCTAACGTTTTCTATCATGCTTTGGTTTTCTTTGATGGTTAAACAAGTACTCACCTATTCACTCCCAGTAGTTTTTATAAGTGCTTTTTTATGTGTGATGTAAACTAAACATAGCCCCTGAAACGAGCACATGGTATTTTCAAAATATAGTTTAAAATGAGGCAGGTTATGTAATGGGAAGTATAACTTTAGAACAGACTTTATCTTAGATTTCATTTTTTTGTCTGTTTAAATTTTTTTGATTTCTAAGCTTAGTATCCCTTTATTGACTTTAGAAGATGGAATGTGTCTGTATCTTCTTCTAATGCAAAACTCACTTTCATGAAGACTGTAAGTTTGACCCACATCATACAAATAATTTTCCTTTCTACTGCTAAGTTTTTTTAAAAAGAAAGAATTTGCTTTATATTATTTTCCAAACACATTGTCAATGAACAGCAAATAATTTTTAGCCTGATGAAACAGGTTTGTTTCTTTTCAGTGGCAAAACTGTGAAATCCACATCAGTGTTTTATATAGTTCTCCATTTACTGGAAAATAAAATGGTTTAAAGCACAGGAAAGCAAGTTCATGCATGGAAAGATTAGTTTCTAGATGTGTCATAGTGTTTCATTAGATGCAGTCACAGATATGATATTCCATGTAGTGCTTGCAGACAAAATAAGCTTTGTGTTTGTCATCACAGTGAACAAGACCCTTATTCTCAGGTGAACATGACTTCTAGCTCTTTTCCCTAAAAATGGAATGAAAAACCTTGGAAAGTCTGGCAGGATATTTATATCTCATGCAAACCCTTATTGGGAACTGACGTTCCATATTCAATCAAAAAGTCCTCCTCTGAGGACTCCAAGTCCACATGCAGAATTCTTTGTCTCTCTAATAGCTATAAAGACTTGGAATTTAAATTAGACAGAATTAGACTTCACAGCAACTCTTAACTGTTTTGTGATAAACATCACAAAAGAAACATCCTTCTCCCTTCATTGTCCCTCACCCTCCCCGTTGCAAAATTTGTTAATTCTTGTTCTTCCATTTGTGAGGCAAGACTCATTCCTTCAGCTTTCCACAGGAGCCACATCAAGAGAAAAAGATATTGGAAGCATCATTCTATCATTATTTCTTGTGAAAGATATTTTAATTTAATTTAAATGCCATAGTATATTCTTCTGCGTCCTCAATTTGAGACAGCGGGCTTAGCCCCTCCCCCCAGGTAGCTAGAGTTAATAAAATAAGCAATGCTTTTCTGCAGCCTTATCTACCATCTGGGGCATTGCTAGGGTCAGTAATTCTCTATAATTGTGGAAGCACAGATGGGTTTGGGGAATTAGTGCTTCACACAGATTGTGCTGTAGATTCCCTCAGAATGAGAGCTTTTGTTTTTAAACAAATTAAGTCCCTCCCTTTCTCCGCTTGGTTGCAAAGACCCTTTTTCAATATCCAATCACATACCCATGTAATCCTTTCATTATTGCAGCCTCAGTTAAATACCACGTTGAGAGAAATGAAAGCAAACCTCTTCCTAGAGATGGTGGGCAGGCAGGCAGCTGTGTCCAGCTGACTGAACAACTGGGCTGGAAAACTTTTGTGTAATATCTGGCTTGACATATGACTCACATAAGGACCACAGAAACAATATTTGACTGCTCTATTTTTGCCATTTTCCAATTATTTTTTTTTTTCTGCCTCATCATGTGCCCTTTTGTGCCTTCTTGAACCTGGGGAGAAGCTTTTGGAGTGAGATAACTAAGGCAGAGAATTAATCCTTCACCAAATGGTCTCCAGACAGCTGTTAGTCATCAGTTCTGCTTGGATACCAAACTACCGTCAATGGGGTTTTCCTGCACATCTCCTCACTACTAAATTATCACATCCAACAAAATTCACTGCATTCGTTGTGTTTTCAAGGAAGTAATTTCAACTGATGTGATATTTGCAGTTTCCAGAAGGCACAGAAACCAGACAATTACCCATACTTTTCCTAGCGATTTAGAGTTGCTGATAAACTACTCCATTTCTAATGGATGCTGAAAAAAAAAAAAAAGAACAGCCAAAAAAACCCCAAAACCTTTTTTTTAATTGTTATTTATAGTATTCATGGAACAGAAGATAAGCCCACTAGACTACAAACAACCTTATACTCCTCACAAGTTACAATTTTAATAATCAAATAATTAGAAAGCCCAGTAAACTAGACTTTTTTTTTTTTTTTACAGTAAGCTACAAAAAAAGGGTATAGTCCAAAAATTTCCCTCATTTAAACTACATTCTTCACTGGTTTGGAGACAAACACACATTTAGACACTTTGCTTGGCTGCAGAACTATTTTCCATCATCTAACAGTACTGAATTTTCCAAATGTTGAATTTAATGCTGCAAGTAGAAACACCACTTTCCCTCACTGTGTTGATCCACCCTGCAGGCTCCAGCCATGATGCTAATCCTGGACTGAGATTCCCATTTGTGCCAGGATGTTGAAGCTGATGGGAAGATGGCCACCCCAGATGATGTCCTGTATTATTCCTTTTCCAAATGGTCATTTTCACTAGGCCCCAGTGAGGAAAGGAAACAACTGAACTCTGCAGATACTCAGATCTTGGTGTGCATTTTCACAGTGACCCTATTGAAACTGATTAAGTTAAAGGTTACAAAATATTTAACTGTTTAAACTATCCCTAGAAAGCTCATTCAGTATTCTGGGAAATAGATGGGTTATTTTTTTGTGCATTCCATCACCTGAGCAAGGAAAGGATTGAAATAATTTCATGTTATTCTCATTCTTTCTATTGCAGAAGGCTACAGAAAGTAGACTCATCACAAGTCTTTAAAAAGCAAATACCTTTAAAAAAAATACCTGTACAGCAGAAATTTAGACTTAGACCATGGGAGCTGATAAATTTGTTTTGCTGTGTCTCAAACAGTTTTGTACACATGAAAGCCCTTGATTGAGTATGCAAGGCAGAAAATTAAATTATCCCAATAATCATCCACTTTAGTGGGGGTGATTTTCCCAGGTGGGGAAGCATACTTACACAGCTAGCTGCACCCCTGCTTGGCAGTCACAAAGAGGGCTGCTTAAGGTGGTGGTGTAAACTAGAAGTCTAAAGGATAATTCATCTCCATACACATAGAAAAGACAAAATGACTAATACTCTTTGCACATCCACTTTTCCTACCTTTGATTCAGTTTTGATTCATTAATAGGCAAAAGGAATTTCATCTAAAGAAATGAATATGCACATATGAATATAGCCTTCTTCCCCTACTTCCTGTTAATCACAGGCACCTAACTGGAAGACTCGTCTCCATTTTACTCATAGCCCACATGTAGAAACCTTAATGTACCTTGAATGTACTTTAATGTCATTGGTAGTGAGATGTACTCATCAGAAGATACCACAACAGATTCTATAAAGATACTAATTTCTTTTAGAGGATTGTCAGAACCTAACCATTGATGTCTGTTATTCAGAAATTTTATATAAAGAAATGAACAGTGTTCTAAAGTGATTCCTGGTAAAGCTTGCAACTGATAAAAAGATAAGTGGGGCAGCAAAAGAAGAGCCCAGATTATCACTTGGAACAGTTTAGCTCACTGGGTTATATGTTCACATATTAAAAACACAACCTATTGAATCAACTGAATGCAATGTAATACACTTGGAAAACAGGGAGACAGATTGAACTTATGGAATGGTGGAGTGTCTTGGGAAGCTATGACTCAGAAGAGGATTTATAGGTCATCATGGATAATTACCTCCACATGAGCTCCTGGTGCAAAGCTGCAGCAAATGTGGCTTTTTTTTTTCTTAAGTATATTTTAAAAAGAAATATTAATGAGAATGTCAGCCACAGGGCATCTTGCAAAACCTGGTGTTCTAGGTTGGTGTTGCACATTGTGAAGATGTAACCAGGACGAATGAGAACTGAGAGATTTTGGAACTGGAACATAGTTTTTTTTTTTTGTTTTGTTTTTTTTTTTTTTTTTTTTTTTTTTGAGGTGAGGCCAAAAGACCCCATCTTACTCTAAGCAATGAAAGGAAGGCAAGAAATGTGCTGACAATGTAATAAGCATAGACAAGAAGTTTGGTGGTGAAGGCCATTAAGACTTCAAGACCTACAGTGTCTGGGAGCTAAAGTTAAAACTACTGCAACCTTGAAACAGATACCTTCAAAGCTGTGAAGGTTAAACATTAGAATCACAACATTAGAGGGAAATAGGTGAGCTTTGACATAAGATAACTTGCTAAAACATGCTTTAATCAGTTTTCAGGAGATTTGTTTCAGCCTCTGTATGTGTTAAAACTGGGACAAGGCTCTTCCATTTATCAGCCTCATTCACTTTCCCTCTGAAAAATACCTTTGCTTGCAAGGCACTATCACGTTCAACAGCTGCACATTTGTGCAACAACCGTACTTGAATCCTGAAGGCTCTCTACTGAGGTCAAGCAGAACTGTTTCTGTTTGAGGAACAAGTCTGTCTGTCCTTCCTTCCCCAGCATTAGAGACTCACTGCTGCAGGAGACAAGGTGCTGAGCCCAGGAGACAAGGGTCTGCAGCAGCACAGAGAAATCCCTTCAGTTTTCTGAATGCTTAGTACATTTTTCTCAGGGTTCTAACTGTTTGGGCACAGAATAAATTTTCCCATCAGCCAGAGGTGGGGAGACATTTCTGGTTTTCAGATTTCTCTACAGCACAAGGGGGAGAGGAAACCCTCCCAGGGATCCATCTAGTCGTCCAGTCATCCTCCCAGCAGGGTCCTTTGCCTGCAGAGCCATGTTTTATGCTTTTGAGTACTAATATACAGACTAACTGAAGTCTTTGGTCTTGATGCAGAATACTTGACAGATGCATAATAGTGCATTTTACAAGTCTGTACTAGCTGATTTTGTGATCTCTTCTTGGCCTAAGGAACAAATATTTAGGTATGAAAACCATTGACTCCCCAACACACACCTCCTCTAGTGACCTATGTGCTGTAAGCAGAAATACCCCAGGCACTTATTCTTTATGAGCCTTTAAGCAATTTGAAAACATCACCTACACAATTTTCCAATCTTTACAAAGAGTTTGAACCCAAGAAAGAAGCATGGGGATCATTACTGAAAAATAAAACAGGCAGTGCTTTATGTAACTGCAAGGTATACAGTACCTCTGTTCTTCAGTTGCACAGTAATTGCTGACTAGTCAAGCTCATGGAAAATGCCATATGCTTAAAGAAAAGTTACACGAACATGACAACATCTCATATTCTTTAACTCACAGTGCTGATCAGATGGCCCCATTATTAACTTTAGGTTTTTCTAAGTGCAAAAGAAAAAGAATTGCAGAGAAATATAAGAATAAGAGAGAATTCATTTTAACATGAGCAGCCTGACTAGCACAGACCTCAAGAAATAGACTTTATTTCCCCAGTCCAAATATTCAATTAATTTCCTATTTCTCTTTGGAAATTCTTTGATCCTTTTTATTTCACTCTTCTTTTATTTTCTTCCTCCCCCCCCCCAAATTAACAGTTGGTAACTCAAAACGAAAAACCCTTATAACCTTTTATTTTTCACATAGATGTCCATAAAATTACAAGAGTTATTTCAACCTATTCAGTGGCCTCAAACTTTCTGTTTGATTCCTGGGAGCAGTTTCAGATACAGGAATCAACGTGTATAAACATCTATCCGTTCAGTTAGACCAGAGGGAAAACACAGCAAGCAGAAATTATATTTGAGGATGACTGTATGACTTCCTTTTCTACCTATGCATGCAAAGAGAAACAAGAACTGCAACTTTTTTATTTTTTTAACATCTGCGAGTTATTCAAATGCTCCACTACTTTGTTTCAGAGTGATTTTAGTACCTGAGAGTGAACTCAAAAGAGAATGTTTCTTAATTATGTACTTTTTCCAATTTAACAAACTATTTGATTTAATCTGAAAATCCTACGCAGGCCTGTCCTTTCAGAAACAGCACCTAATTTTAGATTTACATGGTTGTAAATCACCAGATTTTAATTATGAAGAATTACAGCCATCACAAATACTTAATCACAAGTCAGTTACCTAGTCTATGCTCACAAACACTGCTTGTGTCTTAGAAATATTTGATTTCCAATGCAAATGTAGAAATAGGCCAGAGTTTGGAAGGTAGTGTGATGGGTTTGTTTTTTTTTGTGATCAGTTTTCACTCAGCTGACACGGATGACATTTCAAGAGTATACAGATGACCTCTTCAGTGAACTAAAGGAAGTTTATTTCAGGTTAGGTTTCAGGTATTCCATGAAATTCTGGTGTTGATCCACTTTCTTTGTCTGATGCAGCTCAGGCCATGCAGAAAGGTCAAGTAACTTGCCTTAAGTGACAAAGTGACTGAGTGGCTCCTAGACCTCTGCTCCCAGCTACTAGACCTCCCACGCTCCTTAGCAGCAAAACTCAATAGCCTGTGCCATTAGGAAAGTGTTATTGCCTCAAGTCACGCCTTGCTGAAACTGTGTGCTAACGCTTAGGGGGGCAAGAGGGGGAGTATGTATCTAAAGGTGTAGAAAAGCATGACTTTTGCCCTCTTCAACAAGCCTGCCAATGCTTGTTTTCCTTCCTCCTTCCCCACCCCCGGCCCCTAACCCATCTGGTTCAATAGCATTCAGTACATCTCCTGATGCTGGCAGCCTGACTCTGCATAAGCACCTTTCCAAAGGGAGCAGATTGCAAAATACACTTCTGCTGTGGGGCTTATTTCTTTTCAGCTGTAACCTCCTGACTCATTTAATAGACTAAGTATCTGGGATGGAGACCAAAACTTTGTAGCTGGATTCTGTTTTCTGTCCCTTAGGGCAATTAAGTCCTTCCAGCAGTGTGAGCTTGAGACCCCTCTAGTGTTGCCTGCTTGATCCAGGCAGGATCATTGAAAGAGAAGGAAAGAAACTAGTGTATTGAAGTTCTTATGTTCCCAGCAAAATATTGTTGCTTTGTTTTAAAAAGAAAAAAAAAACACTTTTAAAATACCTACATATATAATATTAAACAGTTAGCCATTCAGCTCCGGGCTTTCAGTGCATTATATGGACAGGTTAACCACAGAACTCCCTTTGACTCTAGTGGGAGTTTTGATACAGATTACCAATAACCTGCAAAGCGGTCTTGTATGTTCATGCACACTAGAGAAAGTTTTAGAGATGGAAAATGTCTTGAGAGGCTCAAGTTAATCGAAAAAGCTCTCTGATGTCATCACAGCATGGCTCAGATCTTACATTACTTTTGAGTGTCTGAGAGGATTGGTGATGCCATGAATCCAGAGCTTTTGCATGAGATTTTACATGCTGTCTTATTTCCATGTCTGAAGCATCCTGAAAATTCTCCTGCAGTATTTGACAAATCTTTACGATAGCAAATATGAGAACATGAGAGAAAAGTACTTCTCAGACTGTTTCCGAAGGTAAAATGTAACACTGCTTTTTGAAGTAAAACTTACTTTAAGGGGATTTTAACTTTTTAATACCAGTTTGCTGCATATAGACAGAGGCTATTATTTTCCTAACCCTCTAAATATTTTGCATACCACCAGAGGTATTTTTTTAGTGCCTTGTGCCATAAATCTCAGTGTCATGGGTCTTTAGTGCATACTAAATGTTAAAGAGATTCACTAGCTCAGCAAAAACATACACAACTGCAAAGCTACAAAACCAGATTGTTTCTGAGATTGTTTGAAGGGAAAAAAAAAAAAGGCATCACAAAATTATGGCTTTATAATCCGCAAGAAAACAACTGTTGTTAGCAGAAGACATTTATAAGTGGTTAGGTATTCTTGTTAGCATGATCTTTTGGAAACTAAACATGCTTCACTTCCAAATATGATGCAATACATCTCTGTCTCAAAGGATTTGTATCTTAATTTTAGACTTGACACCAAGTGTGTAAATGAATCAGTTCAAAAAGCAGATCAGTTTGTTCATTGAGAACATGAACATTTTAGCAGTGACAATGTACTTCCTGATGTCCTCATTGCCTCTCTTTTTGATGATACTACAGAAGAAGAGATTTTTCTCTCAATGGTCTTTTAAGAGAAGGGAATCAGCAAGTAGACTAGATTTAGAAATTATTTCAAGCGGACTGTCACCTGCAGAAGATTATTAAGAAGTTACTAGAAGTTACTGTACTGTACAAAGTTGCATACTAAGCCACAGAAGTAGCTAAAATTTGATAGTGTGTGAAAAACTGGTAGATTTATTCAAGATCTGGAGCAACTTGGGTACATGAAAAATAAAAAGAATAATTTTAGCAGATGTTTCTTCAGGAAGTCGCAGAGAAGATCAAAATCAGAGCAGGAGATACATAGATTAAGTGAAAGGAAAAGATAGGGTTTTGCTGCTCTGTGGAAAAAGCAATGACAAAATATTCTTATGTCATACAGGTGTAGTAAGAGAGAAAAAGAGATGTCAAATAAGATCAGCTGAGAAGAATGGAGTCTATTCTAAACACTTGAGGAAAGAAAAAATAGAAAAAAAAAAGTATGGTATATATGGCTGTGTCTAAACAACTGATATAAGCTGCAGTGTTTTCCAAGATTCCATTCACTGATTATCTAGACAAGAGACCTGGCCAAAACGTACTGTACTCAGGCACTCTTTTGGCCAGCGTTTCTGCATTTAGTTCCATGGAAACTATGGTATGGACAGGTAGGAGGAAGAGGCCTCAAGTGCACATCCAGCTCCCATCCCAGCACAGGGTTGGGATGCGGCCAGGATCTGCACTTGGACCCAGAAGCTGGGAAGCACTGCCAAATCCCACAATATTCACATCGTCTTTGCAGAGCGCAGGAGGATCATGAAACCATCATTGTGATGCAGCTGTGAAAAAGGCAAAGTGTTCTCCTGAGATGCAACAAGGGAGGGATTTCCAGCAGAGATAAGGAAGCATTAATGCTGTGGAGGGGCCTCGTCTGGCACAGCATACTTAATGTCCTCCACGTTGGAGAAAAACTGCACAGGAAGAAGTAAATGAATGAACTACCTGGGTAAAGGAGAGGCTTTCACTGAAGAGATCAGTGAAAGATTAAGCTGAGTGTTTTAATCTCACCTTAGAAGTGCTCAGTATATTTCACTACTTGGGGACATAAAGTCCACTCCCCAGAACTTTTCAGCAACCGCTGCTTTGCCTAGCTGGAGAATAATAGCATGACCGCCAGCTACAGCTTTGACAGCTTGATGCTGTTCTCCCCACCATAGCTCATCAGCTACAACAGTTGAGGAGGTACTACAAGGTTTCTCCAGGCGGAGGCATTGCTGTTTGGCCAAAGTAGCTGTGTTGTTCAAGCTAATGTTGCCTGTTCTCTCCATAGGTTTAGCTATTTGACCACGGGTAGTTTTAATTTTTTTTTCTGGCACATGGCATTCAGTCCCACAACACACCCAGTGTCTCAAGCCAAGAATGACACTTAATTTTCAGGCAGCATTATTGATGGTATTATAGCTTATATAAATTATACTGAAATATTTAAAATAGCAGCAAGGTCATTTTGTTGCCCAAAATAGTATGTGAGGAACTTTATATTTTCTTTTAATCACTCTCACTCAATAGATAAACACTTTGCAAGCAATTGTTTCTAATGCAAAGCCAAGTCAGGTATTAGATAGCAGAGGTTATTAAATATTTGAGTTTGGGAACGGTGATAATATACTGAGAAATGCTATGTTTTTACTCAAAAAACAGGCAAAGCAGCCAAAACCACCCCTCTCTAATGAGCCTGACAAGAGCTAGACACATTCTAGGAGGAGACATCTGGGGCAAGATTATCGATTTGGGCCTCTAGCCCAGCCTCACTTACGGGCCGCCAAATTTGCCCATCTGTGCATACAATTTGTGAAGAATTTGCCCTCTGCAGAGGGCCTTCAGCAGTGAAAGCACCATTCAAATTCCACTTAAATCCTCAAAATGCAGCCTAAAACAGACTTAAGTGACACTGGCCCCTGTGCAAACTCTTTACAGAGGAGTAAAGTGGATCATTTTTCAGCATTGACACCTGTGTGCACAGCTGATAGATTCTCACACCTGGCTAAACAGATGATTGAATTTGCACCTGGAAAATCAATTTTAGAAGTGATTTTTGCATGCATAAGTCATACAATGTTAGAGTCTCTGTAGGAGCTCATGCTTGGGAAAGACCATGTGCAGAGCTGGTAATTTTAGGTAAAAGTTGCCTCTCAGTGACAGAAGAAAAGACCAGAATTGAGGATAAAAGAAGCAGAATTTTTACCCCATGATTCTCAGATATTACAAAACAAAAAACCAACAAACCAGCCCTAGGAGCATGTTTCCCCCCCTCTTAATTCCATCAATACTTGAAAACCACTTGAGGCTACAGCACAGAGCAGTCATGTATCAGCCTTTCTGTGTTTTCCAGGCTTTGCCAAATTCTTTAAGTCTTTGCACCCTACAGTTGTGTTATCTCAGGTTTCTCTGTCCAACAGGGGTAGACAAAATTACAAGCACTCTGGCCCAGTGCATCCTCCCTCTGACCGATCATCCCTATTTATTCTCCCCAAATCAGTGAGCAAAAGCCAAGTGGATGGTACAGGATGCTTCACATCCTGAAGCATGCCTGTTCATGCTGTTGCTGCAGCATAAATCTGTGCTAGGATACGCAGGCACATCCCCAAAATGCCCAGGCTTCTGGGATGTATGAAAATTAATTTCTCAAACTCAGACCCTAGAGCTTCTAACTTCATAATTTTTAACCATATGCATGGACGACCGGTGAAGAACTGTGCCTACTGCAGACTCTACAACTTAGCACTGTGAAAATGAACAGAGTGGACAGAATATCCTCCTCTTCCTTTGGAGCCATTCTTTTCCTCAGCTCCATCATGGTATCAGATTTCTATTTTCATCTGTTAGTGCTAAAGCACCTCAGGTTCAGGTAATATCAGATGCCTCCAGGATTTGCATTGAATAATTTTGATCATGAAAACATTATCCAAAATGCTGTGCTGGCATCAGTGCCTGGAAATCCAAGCAAGAGATTCCAGTAAGGCTGCAGACATGTCAGAATAGGGAATCTACAATTCTTTTCAACTACTGTTGCTATAAGAAGAACTGCAGGAACTAAATGGAGATGAAACAGAGCAGTCAGAAGGCTATCGCAGTCAAGGAGTGCTGGCACTGCCTGGAAAGACTAAGAGAAGCACCTCCAAGAATAACTGGTAAGCAAGACTGTGCCATATGGAATCTCCTCCACTTTCCAGTACCTTGCCCAACAAGCTAGGAAATGCCTGGGTGCAAGCATCAGTCTGGAAACACCAATGGAATTTTGCTCAAGCAAGACAAAATGGAAGGGCTCACCCGTTAGGTGTGAGAATTGGCAGCCCAGCTGCATGGAAAATGTAGAGCTGGTGGAGGACATAGATGAAATAGAAGTTACTCCACTGCGCCAATCAATCAGTTAACACCTTTGTCAGTTTGTGCTACCCATATACCTTAAGTGGGATATTCAAGTACAGAGACTAAATACAAGTTTATTGGAAAGTGTGATGCCATGTTCAGTAATGCATCATTAGGGTCTGGATAGGTCCCTCATTTCTAAGCTCTCTCATCTAGCTACTTCCCAAAATAAATGTGAGCATGACAAAGGAAAAACCAGGAGAAAAAGCTAGGGAGATTAGGATAAAAAATAAATACTCTTTGTCATGTGTTGGTTGCAACCACAGGAAAAAGGACACAGCTCCTGCTATGAGTCTCATGGCCAAATTCTTAGTGGTACAAGAAATACAAGAAAGGACTGCAAGAAAGAGATGGAAAAGGGTCTGATTCTTTTGTTTCATTACATTAAATGAATGTAGAAATCTACGGCTTGAGGGAAAACAGAAAAACAAAAGATCTACCACATCCAGGCTTGATAAAAAAAAAAATTAAAAAAATGTAAATCATAATTCTGCTCTGAAAAGTGACTGCAAGTGTGGTGTCTTAGGAATAGTTTCAACTGTAGTGCTTACTCCTATCTGCCATTCATTACTATGTCAAAAACTGCTGATTAGAAATCATTACTGATTACATGAGCATTACTTTCTCAGAGATGTAACCAGAAATTTCAGAGTAAAGATGAGTTTTTATTCCCTGGTGAGTGCATCAGACTAAATTAAGTCCCTAGTGGATTTGCAAAAGAATAACTTATTCAACATTTGTAAATGGCTTTACTGGTATTCAGAAGAATTAGGATCATCTTCTCTGCTTTTCAGCAAAATCTGCAAGGCTAGAGAGGAATAAAATTTACACCCCCTACCTCAAAAAAACAGCAGCTATGAGTTTGAACAAGACCCAAGAACAGATCTGCTGAAAGAGATCTTAATAAAATTCAGGATGTTTATATTTGTGTCTGAAAGTGGTAGTTATATTTCATTGAGAGGCACACTCTCCATCCATAGCCCAAGCAGGGCCAGCACAGGTCCAGCCCCTCCAGGGTGAGTTCTCTCCAGTACCTCAGCCCCACAGACACTACAATCTCCCACATGTGGGACTCTGCCCCAGTTGCATGGGCCCGCAGCTCGGCCTCTCTCTGGGGACAAGGATGATCGACACAGTCTTACCCAGCAGCCCACTGAGCCACAGTCCTCTGCAACTTCATTCTGGACACTCAGGAGATTTACACCTCCGTAGTCTCAGCATTTGCTTTACCAAAAGAGAGGAAACTCATTTTTGTATGTTGCTTGCAGACACTAGGCAGGAAGCACTTGCTTCCCCACCTCTCTTTCACCCATTCCCCAGCACCACACTGGGCCTTGCCATAAGAGAATCAAACTGCATCGTCATCTTATTACATCTAACCACTTAACTTTTTAAAACTCCACAAACACAAAAGGCTGCTAGAGTTTTTTCAACTTAGCTTAGCATCTGTGCCCATCAGCTCTTGTGTTTCTCTGTAATAAACATATTAAAATTGTGTGTTTTGGTTCTGTGGATTTATTACTTGGATGCTTTTCAAAGTCCTAATCTTGGGTTTTTTGAGACCTTAAAATGTTAGAGTTTGGGTTAATCTTTTTGCCTTTTATATCCTCATGATTTTGGTCCACTAAAAATAAAGTATAAATAATTGGCTTTACTCCTATCTGCTCTGCTTAAAGTTTTGATAACTTAAACGTGGGCAAATTCTTCTTTTAAGCCAGTTAAACTAAAGACTTTTGTAAAGAACAGGACTTGAAGTGGAAAAAAACAGATACAATATCATATATAAAATTCCTTTTACCACAATAATAGCCTTGAAGGGTTTGCTTTCACAAATAATTCACCCCTGGTGAAAGTGATATAACTCAGCTGAAATCAGTGGAGTCTGCAACAGCACTGAACTTTGATTCGCTGCTTTGCTTGAAACAGTTTAAAACTTTCCTCTGCATGTGATTTAATAAAGACAAAATGGAACCATCTCTCCTAGCTGCTACCAAGTAATTTAATACACCCTCTTTTCAACAATAGATAAACAAAAATACTATGACGTCAGCATTGTATTCATGTGAGGAGGCAGCTGTTCTGGGAAGTCCTTCTAAATTGAAGTATACATTTAAATAAATGTTATTGCTGCCATGAGAGACAACAAGCCATGGAGCTCACCGCTTGAAAGATTCCAGCTGAGAGAGATTTCTCTAATGTATTTTACCCGTATGACCAGAAATGGAGCTCCTACCAGTCATTGTATGCCTTCGTATTTCGTACCAAAAAGCTGACCCCTCCCCAGATGCAGGGGCCATGACAAGGTGGAGGAAGAATGGTGGGGTCCAGAGGGAATGGCATGCACTGCTGTACAACAGCACAGTGTGATAACGCTGGCGTGCCAGTCAGAAGTTTGCCATCACTAACCCAGATGTATTTCAAAATATAGAGGGAGAATAAAATAACAATACAAGAACTGAAGGAGCTGAAACCTCATTATTTAGATATTTCTACATTATTTATACTCAGTTTATTCCTTTGTGTTTATTTGAAGCTCAGTAGATTGCTAAAGAGTGAAATGATGTGCCTGTTCTCTGGTCTTACACCCAAGGCTGACTTCCATGGAAAGTGTGGTGCCACACAGTACTTCTGCTCGCTCAGCCAGTTCCAGGTAGGTACAAAAAACTTGGAAAAAATACAATTGTTCATTCTTCAGAGTGCTGGTATCATTTTCAGAGGTGTTCACACAAAGTTATTTCTGTGCCTTTGCCATTGCTGCCATTTCAAGGGGTAACTGATACACACAAAGGCCTGGTTATAGGCAGAACTGGCCCAGGCAAACACTGCATTCTGGCATGGGCACAATTAGAAATTAGACCTTATATGTTAATAACTGAAAGAGCCAACACCTTGGGGCAAACCAGACATTACCAGGAAGAGGACGTGAACTTTCTAGGAAATAACTATCTGAAAATGCCAGCAATAACAGAGGGACTATTAAATATACCATACTTGCTGTCTTGCCTTATTCACAGAGAAATTCTAGAGGTATCATTTACACTAGGTTAAGTTTACCTTCAGGTTTTGAACATTAAGTTTGCAAGTTACTTATATGAATAACTTACCCAGGCATTTTGGTTGGCAACTCCAATAATCAGTCATTTTACATTGCTTTCAAGATTATACCTTTCCTACCAGAAATACAACAAGAAAACAAAAACCTACTGGTTTTATTCTGGATTCTATCAGTGAAATAAATTGACTGGTTTTGATGGATTTATGCCGCTAGATAACTAGTAAAAGAAAAATCAGAATTACGCCTGAGGGTTTTGTTTTGTTTCGTGGGGGGGTTTTGTTTGTTTGTTTGTTGTTGTTTTTTTCTAAGGAGATACCTTTAGGGAACAGCTGGCAAAAGCTCTACAGCATCTGAAGTTATTTATTAGACTAGGGTCAGAACTCTTACATTCACTCCACGAGGCAATTCTCCTGCCCTAGGAAGTGGCACAGGAGAGAGATAGGAGCTTTTCAAAGCACAGCTAATCAGTAGACAATTCCAATTATGTCAATAAAATTATACAGAAGATTCTTCAAAGTACAGTGTTATGAAAAGTTTCTTCTAAATGACCAAAAGCGAGACCTGTCTATTAAGAGTGTAGTTATTATTGCTGAAATAATTAGCTTCTAGAATGCTTCTTGGAGTGTGAGTTACTTTCTTTCTTTCAGGCACAAGTAACATTATTTCCTCTCAGAATGAATTTCAGTTGCCTCCTTTACATATGGGCCAAAGTAAACATATAGGAAACCTCAGGGCCAATGTTTCGTGTTGTTTTTTTTAAGGTTAAAAAGGACCCCTACTCTTTAATGCTTCTTATGAATTTAAAGCCATACAATTCATCATATTCTCCCCATAGAGGAAAGGTTTCTAGCTAAGCAGAGAGGGCAGATGTTGCAGAACCAGGATCTAGGTGTACAGAGTAATTTTGGCTGACACAACTGTCATTGTACTAAGCTTGCAGCTGTCTGGGCACCACATAGCCTTTCACTTAAGCATCCAAGTCTCCTATATGCTATAAGCATATATATACTCTGTGGACAACTTGCCTCAGGTTCTCATCCTTAAAACCAGATGATATAAAAGATGCTATCACAATATATCATGCTAGAACAACAGAATTGGTAAGTGCCTACAGGTTTTCAGAATAAAATACTGAGTGAAGTTTCAATTGTATGTGTCGGGGACCAGCACATCTTAAAAAAAAAAAAAGAAGCAAAACAACACCTTCTGCTGTGATAGGACCACTGATAACACAGTTCTGTTCTGCTAAGTGTTGGAACAAATTAAGAGAACACATGAACAGGAACGGTTTTTTGCTTCACACTTAAGATGGTGGTTTCTATAATCTCTGGTGCTCTTGATTTTTCCTAATTGTTCACACAGACATGGAACAACCCCTTACTCTAATCTATCTATTTCTGAATTTATAGACCAGAAACTTTCCACCAGAAACAATACCAAAGTATAGAACATGGACCATATTTCCTTCTAATTGTTCTAGTAGGCATACAAAAGGAGATTCTTAGGCCCTGAAGTTAAAATAATAACCTTTTTCATTAAAAGTGTGAGTCAATAAGAGAGAATAAAAGTTTTACCTTTACTCTTAGGACAGTATGTAGGATAAAGAAACTTGTCCTCAGCTTCAGTCTCTGCTATAAGGTCAATTTGCACTTTTTATCTATTAACAGGAAAATTCTAGATCTAATCCAGGTGTTTCAGAAAATGCTATCATTAGGAAATTGTTTTCATTCTGTTAGTAGATGTAGTTGCTTGTATAAAGTGAAGCACAGCAGCATCCTTTTAGCTTAATCTGCTGCTCTGATGGATCTTTCCATTGCCTCACTATTCCACAACAGGTTATTTTTCTTAGGTCATTTACTCCTAGTCTCATCTAACATTCAAAAATTAGAGAGGAAGCATCCCCATGTATTTTTGGAATATGTTTTAAAAGAAAGCAATGAATGTTAGTATGTTTTACATTAAGTCTAATATGGTAGATACACCTTTATGGATGTATATGTTTGCACACTCGGTCAGGCAGGATAATTTAAGGAACACAGGTATCAAATACTTGCAAGGTGAAATTAGAACCTGAGCTTCTAAAACCAAAGCACATCTGAATTTCAGAGGTTTATAGGAATGTTAAGCAGTCAAGTCTCCATTTTGAAAGCTGAAATTTCAGGTTTAGCTATTAAATGGTACTAAAGTCCTGCTGGAGATGCTCTCTGGTTTTTGTGGAGCTAGAACTTCAGTTTTATAGACCCCATGGCCAGGCGATAAATTTTCTGGCATGAATTGCTTCCTCTCTTTCCTAACATCCCTTCCTACCCAGGAAGCAAAACTTCTGCCACATACCCTGCTCTTTTTTTCTGATAATTAGAAAAGCTGCATCACAAATTAACAGTATTACTTATTTTTTTTCCTAGTTTTAATGACTCTAGACCCATTATCAGAATGAGGCAAGTGAGGAGGATACTTGCTCACTACATTTACTGCTTCCCTCCACAAATGTTTTACCTGCTCAGCAAAGAGTGAGTGCACATCAGGGCACATCAGTTAAGCATATTTTCCCTTTTCCACTGACCATAGCATTAAGTCCTACTTTGCTTACAGCAGAGCAGTGCAGTGGAGGAAGGAGCTGCTCAGAACCTTCAACAAGAGGAAGTGGCATATATCTACTGGACAGCTCTGTTCTTTGTCCTGTTGGGCTGCCTGTCTCAGGACAACAACGTCAACATGCTAGTCATGCTTTACATGGAGGCACACATCTCTGTGGTTAGAAAACTTCCTTCATTGCCCAGGTGTTAAGCTGGCACCCAGGCCTTAAGCCAGACACTTTCTTTCAGTTTACTTTATTTCAATTTCCTTGCCCTTGTGTGAGGGGATTTCTCCCTTTCAATCATTCTAGGACTGGTTCACCCAGTGTTACCTTACTTTCCAAAGACTCTGCTTGGAAAAGGCTGTACAACTCCCTGCCTCCAGCACACTAATCCTCAACTGCCTCCCAGCAGTTCAGGGGGGGCTGAAATCCAGGAGAAAAATTTTGACTGAGGTGTCAATACTGGGCAAGTAAAAAGGATGTTGATGTCAAGGCTGAAGAAAGGCAAAAATATTGAGGGCAGAGGAGCTAAGCCAAACCACTGGGAAGTGCGTAAGGCAACCAGCTCTGACTGCCAATTCTGGCTACTCAGCTTTTCCTACAGTGAGCCACAGGCGGTGATGGAGACTCTTCAGACCTATAACAAGGCCACAGTCTTTCCATGATTTTCATTTCTCCCCTCTCTCATATCCTTTTAAAACTATGTTTATAATATTTTTTAAGGGGTAAGAGAAAAGAGTAAGCAATCAATTGATCATTAATCTTCAGTCTTACTGTCAGAAAGTAAAACAGTCTTTTGACAGAGTTAATTTAATTACTTTTATGGGAGACTTAAATCTCATTAAGAGCGTTATTTAGTAACAGAAAATCTCCAGGACTGGAGGTACTGGAAGGCAAAACTAAGCCTGTCTTCAGCATTCCCAGCATTTAGAGCATTCCTGTCTCTTCTGCCCTGCTGCACTCTGCTCCTTGAACAGGGCTCATGCAGCCATTGCCACCTCACTTCCATGGACAAAGATCACACCAGCAGAAGAAAAGGGAATGGGGTGCTCCAAAATGAAGTAGCAGAAAGCAGCTGTAATTTAAAAACCACCTAAGAAATCTTAGCTGCCTTATAGTAAGTTAGTTTGCTTCAGCTGACTGAAATCATGGGCTACTTTGTGCAGATATTCTCTTGAAAATCTTGATTCAACTATTAATTGATTAACTGTTAATTGAATATATAAATATTTGGAGCAGCTGTTCCTGGTATCCTTGTTACCTAGGCAGATAACAAATGAAAAATGCAAATGCAGAGAGATTCTGCTCAGAAAATATAATTTGCATCAAATGAGAATTGGCTGCTTTCTGAGAAGCAACAACAGATAAATCCTCTTACTCAGCCTCTCCTAGAAGACAGGGGATTCCACTGAGGAACAGCACAATAACAGAAATTTAAAATGTGAAGAGAGTAGCTGAAGTATGAAGTTTCAGCACATGCACAGCTTTCTCTCAGGATGTGAAGTAGCAACTCACTGGAACAGTAATGTGGAATTCCCTATCTTTTTAAAAAATAAATTAATTCATTCTAATGTGGCTGTACTGGGTGCCACCCTTTTGTTCCTGGCTTCTAGCAATCGATGAGTTTGGTAGCACATGAGCCATTTTGTCACTCAGCCCATAGTGAGACAGTATGTGGTGTCACACAGATGGTTGGCATCAGGCCCCAGCTGAAAAATGACCCACAGAAATGTTGCCAAGAACATATTTAGCACCTCCAATGATGGGAAATCCTCCTCAGTGCTAAAAGCTCAGATGCCTATTGAGGTCAATATATGTGTAAAAGACAACAGAGAAGTTCGGAAGTTCAGGGTTGCTGGGAGTCCTGGTGTTGTGGTTTGAGGAATCCAAAACAATTTATTGTTGTTCAGACAATTATTCTATCACCTGATGACCCCTCCTCACCCAAGAATCAGGAAAAAACAAGGAAACCCAAAGGTTGAAATATAAACATATTTAGTAGAATAAGACTAGATAATTAACATTAATAACACTAAAGAACCAATAGGAAATATACAAATATTATACTCAGCCTATTCTATCAGCTGGAACCTGTGCACTCCTAGCAGTGGACAGAAAACATTGGACAATGTGAGCACTATGGTTTTGGGAGGAAGGGGACAGGGGTCCATCACAGAGACAAAAATTTCTCAGGACCGTAGCCATCAAGGGAGAGAGAGCATTTCTCAGCAAACTTCCTAATTTATACTGAATATAGTGTTCATGGTATGAAACAATCCTGTTGGTCAGCCTGGGTCTCATTCCTCCCCATCCCCACACCTGAGAAGGACTTGGGAGCATTGGTGGGTAAGAAGCTCAACGTGAGCTGGCAGTGCACACTGGCAGCTCAGAAAACCAACTGCATCCTGGGCCGCATCAAAGGAAGTGTGGTCAGCAGATCGAGGAAGGTGATTCTACCCCTTTACTCCGCTCTCATGAGACACCACTTGGATTACCATGTCCAGCCTTGGAGTCCTCAGCACAGGAAGGACATGAAACTGTTGGAATGGGTCATAAAGATGATCAGAGGGGTGGAGCACCTCTCCTATGAGGACAGGCTGACAGTTGGGGTAGTTTAACCTGGAGAAGAGAAAGCTCCAGGGAAACCTTATAATGGCCTTCCAGTACCTGAAGGGAGCCTACAGAAGAGCTGGAGCTCCCTCTTTCTCAGGGAATGTAGCAGGTAGAACAAGGGGTAATGGCTTTAGATTGAAAGAATACAGATTTAGATTAGATACTAGAAAGAAATTCTTTCCTGTGAGGGTGGTGAGACACTGGAACAGGTTGCCCAAAGAAGTTGTGGTAACCCCATCCCTGGGAGTGTTCCAGGTCAGGCTGGATGGGGCTTTGAACAACCTGGTCTAGCAGGAGGTGTCCCTGCCCATAACAGTGAGGTTGGTACCTGAAGATCTTTAAGGTCACTTCCAACTCTAACCATTCTACGATTCTACAGCTAGGCTTGAAAACACTGGCACCTTGAAACCTGCATGCCATAGCTGGCTATAAAGTAAATATTTTTACAAAGTAAGATGTTAGAGACTTCTAAAAGTGCAGTTTTCACAAGCATCAGAAATTAGTCTTGTGTCCCTCAAACCTGTCCTATTTGACATGAACATCCTATTTACATCCTTTGAACACTTGCATTGCAAGGGATGAAACACATGGGGAAGGCACGGGGGCAGTGGGGAAGCACGGCTGCATCCTGTTAGTGTCTGGTGGCTAAGTACAGAAAAGCAGAGTCGTAAAAAGAGGAGTAATGTATGTAGTGTATGAGTAAACTCTTCTGGAGGAACAAAGAAACCTCTGCCTGGAATCTGGCCCTCATGACAAATCCTTAATCCATAATGCTTGCCTTGTTACAGAGCTGGGTTATTGACCTAAAATGTTAGGCACATGCAACATATTTAAGGCAGGCATGTGCTTCATGTCATACTTATCTTTTAGAACAGGAAAAAGGAGGACAATTGGTTTTCCTCCATGTTCCAGTTTCAGCCAAAATCTGAAAGGAATAATAGAATAGTATCTAGGACTGCTCCTTTAGGCAGTTTTTATGCTAGATAAAATTCAAACCAGAAACTATCCTACCATAAAAACAAATGAAGAAAAATAAAAAGTTTGTAGCAGAAAGTGGAAAATCATGGTTGTACACTGGATTTCTCTGTAGCTATTTCAGTATTGGTAAGAAAGTCATGAACAAAAAGAAATTGAACTATAACATTTGGAGCTGGACTGGCCATGCTGAAAGTTTTGATTTGGGCCCCAAACTTCTGGGTTATTAGTAAAGAATATCTCAAGACTGAGAAAATCTCACCCTGAAAGAATGTGAGATCAGGTCAGGGAGCAAATGCTTCTTCGTCATGTCATGAAAGGTTGAATCTGGAGATATTAACAAATTCAAATACATAGCTGAACTGGGATTGGAGTGGTATCAAAGCAAGATGTATTTTCTTCAGAAACAGTTGCCATGCTGAAGATTTCTGCTCACTATTTTTAATATAAAGAAACTGAGCTGAAATCCAGAGTTATTATGTTTGGTTTATTAATTTACTGTTTGCTCAAACTCATATGTCAGGAATTTCAGAGCATCACCAGAAGTACAGATGTCAGCAGTTGGCAGCTAGTGATTTCTGGCTGCTCTAGGGTCATTTTTCTCTTGGATTCCCCCTGTGCAAGGTTTGAAATTCACCATTGAACAATATCACATTTCATGTCTGCTTGCTACTTCAGGTCCATGAACTAAATTTCTTCTGAATAGTATAAATGTAAAAGTCAGAGAAACTGTTTGCTTTTAGATGTTGGATGGTTCCTATGTATGACTGCAGTGCTATAAACTGTTTGTACCTGTGATCAGATCACACATCATAAGATAACTAACACACACTTCTGCCTAAAAATGAGTTAAAAAAAAGGAAAATATGTTTTGGGGTGGGTTTTTTTTTGTTGTTTGTTTGGTTGGTTTGGTTTTGTTTTTGTTTTCAAAACAGGAGATTAACAATTAAACAACTATTACTGATTTGGGATTTCAAAGGAATATACTGTGCTGATTTTATTTTTACTAGCAAATACTGGATTGCTAGATACACACAGATAAATCTTTTACAACTGTGTATTATCACTTCATTGCACTTATGTACTTGGAGCTTAGCTTGAACTGTGTGGGATTGAACAGCAAAAATGGTTCTCTCTCCTCCACATTTCAAACTAGCTACAAAGTTAGGAAGTTCTGCATTTGAAGGAAGTGAACCTGACTTACGAGGAAAAAAAAAGAAAGTTGGACTTAAAAAAAAGTTATTTTTAGTACACATTGAATAATTTATAAAATATGAGCAGTTCATGCCATAGATGTGGAAATGAAAGAAAGATCTCTCAGAAAAGCTACAGGTCTTGCTTGTGTTGCTCTCATAGTAAGCAATGTTAAGGCAAGAACATGCAAAAAATGCCTAAACTTTAGTTGAAAAAAAAAAAATTAAAAATTTTGCTTTTATTGCAAAGTGTACTGTCTTAAAGCACTACTGCTGAAAAATTCAGCCTTGCAAGAAGATGACACTGGATGTCAGTGCCACACAAACTCATTTTCTTGCCCTGGGGCAGGAGAGACTGAAGGACACAATGGCTGCAGTGAGCATAAGGCAGATTTGCAGATACCTTCTGTGTCTGACCAGCAGCTGTTCAAACCCCCTTTGCTTTGTGAATAAAGCACTCAGCTGGGACCAAATCATGCAGCTCACTCAATAGTTCTTGCAGCAACATATCTATGAACTGCCTTGTACACAGAGGTACACTTTAAGTGTACTGCATGAAAATTACCTTGCTATACATGAATATATTTCACTTTTAAAAACAGAGCTTTTATTGTGCTTCACAAGAAGTATTCTTTTACTACTGTTATAACTAAGTAAACCATACTGTACCATTGTACACATGTAAAACTAAGTGTATCATTGTAACAAAGTAAATGTCTTACCCTAAACACTGAGGATGTCTATGTGTCTAGAGTGAGGACCCAGGAATGACTCACAGCTCCCAATATAAAGTTCTTTTCATACTGAAAATCTATGAACAAACATATACTGAGTGTACTAGAGGTCTGTGATTTCCCACAGACAGAAATTTAATAAAGACATTTCATCTATTCTGGAGACATATATTTTAAAACAGCAACATTAAAATTATGAAATTGATTTTTTTTAAAAAGGTGATAAAATCCACAGGCACTTCTATGACATTTGACTGAAGACCTCATCACACAGATGAACTTAATAGTAGGGTGTTATGTGCTGATCATCTGAGTTATTTCTTATTAACATATTCTACTATCAACAATAATTAATCAATTAGCTTAAAAAAGTTAGTATACAGTGTTTTTCACCTCTAATAAATCAAGCTGCATAAAAACATAAACATACAAGAGAATGTTTATAGATGGAAACTCTGACCTAAGGCTTTAAACAGACTCAGACCACCGGAGTTTTGTCCTCCTGTGATTCATGTGCCCTGTGCAAAGGGTTACCTGCATGGCACTGTAACTTCCCGGAGCAAAGCTCCAGCAAAGCTCTTTGCAGCAGGAACCTTTAGCAAGGAGAGTGACATCCAACGTGGCAATGAAATGTCAGCAAACAAATTTTTGGACGCAAAAGGACAAAGTAGTTTCCCTGATAACTTCCTGACATAATAAGATTTTGTAAGTGGTGATGCAGGCAAATGCCCAAGATTCATTTCTTAGCAGTGACAGTCATTCCAGCAGAAATTTCTTAACTGAAAAGACCACAAAAGTAATGGAGCTTTTTTTCCTACACCTGCTGGTTGGGAGCTATGAATGATTAAAAGAGGAAAATTAGGGAAATGCCTGTAGCAAACAATGAAACCAAGCTAGTGAAGTTGGAATAGACAATATTTCAGTGGGGAAAGATCTTCCATCCAAGCAGTATAAAGCCAGTTTTGCAATTTAAGTAATACAATACAAAGTGCAAAAAAAACTCAACAGAAGATTATGCTTATATTATTATGTTTTTCAACTTCCCTTACAGTAGGACATTTAATCCCTCTGAAGGAGGTGGCAAGCTCAGGGCTTCAGACCTTTAGCATTGCATCAATGGGAAGAGAAGGGGAAGGAGAGATGGAACACCGTTGGCAAGGTCCATTTAGCATGTCCTTACAACTTTACTTCAAAAACCATGAATGCATTTTAAGAAAGTATATATTTGTATTTTCCCCTGGAGCATAGTTTATACAGTGTATTTCAAGACACACTTCCATTAAAGCAAATTCACCCTAAGTAGAGGAAATCTATCTGGGAGATTTTATCAGCTAGTTTGAGATTCACTTTGAGGTGACTTCAGAGGCACAAGTGTCCACTGTGTTCTTCTCTCATTGCTTCTTCATGCAAAAAAAGAGATCTGGTAGAAGAATATTGTTTTAACCCACTAGATGGGTTTGAAAGTTTCATGCTACCTTCTGGACCTATGTGAGTTAACAGCAGTAAAGGTCATCTGCTTGCATTAGTCTTTTCTACATAGATGTTACACCCTCCACAGAAAGCTTGAAGACCATTGTGAACATCTTAGCCAGTAAGTCAAAAAGATATACTGAGTTTTAAATTTTATGCTTTCTCATAATAAAACCTCCAAGAGACTATAGCAACTTCCTCTTCTGTGCAAGCATGAAGCTTTTAGTGATCTGCTTTAGAGGCTGGAGTTCACAACATAGTCAGCATGTTGCTGACATTATGAATGACAACTACATAGTAATCACATGGTCTAACAAGTATGTATGTATACATACATATGTATACATACATATTAAATCACATATACAAGCTATATTCCTATACAGATATTGCTGTTGAAGAATAACATTTGTATTTCCTAGAGATTTTTGCACGTGATGTTTCATAATAGAAATGCATATAAATAAATATAAAAATAATATATAAAACGTATAAAATTAAAACATAGTACCTATAAGACTATGTTTTAAATAGTTTTTATTAAATAATAAAAAAAATAAATAAATAACAAATTCCCTGGAAAACAGGCTACATCAGAGAATGCATGTTTTCTCAATAGGCCTTTCAGCATATTCATGAATATTAGCATGTTGAGTATCTTGCCACACTCCATAGCTTACAAAAAACATTCTCAGCAACCTCAGTGGTGGATAGCAACAGACTGAGACTTGTTGCATGGGAAGGAGCTTCAGTTGAGGATGAGTGTAGATGCAGGGCACCCCTGGCTGGCTGGGGTGGGACAGGACCCAAGCTGCCCAGCCACCTACACCCTGCTGATGGAAATGGTTGCCAGCTGAAATCACCAGCTTAATTTTTTTAATTGGAACTTTAAATGTCCTTTGATCCACCTACAAAAAATAGATAGGAAACTATAGAGTCTGTAAAAGCTGTTTACTTAACTTTTATGACTGTTTTTTAATGGAAATGGTATATTCTGTCATTTCAGTTGAAAAGGCTCAAACATTTACTTTGGAAAGAAATCATAAGGACCAGAGCTGCCACTGAAATGCAACAAAGACAAACATTAATTTATGTTAATTAATTGTTAAGGTATATTAAAAAGTTTCAAACAAAACAAACAAAAAAAAACCTTGTAAGCCTGAGGTAATTTATTTTATTTCTCTGCCATGAATTCCCTCTTTATCCTTTGCACCAGGAGAAAGCAAGTGGATTCATTTTGGTCTCTGGCACAATGTAAATGTTATAAACACTACTTTTTACAGCCTCTTTAGCTCATTAAGGTATCAAAAGTTTCACTTGACTTCATTCTGCGTAGGATGCTAGGCACTGTTGGACATTGGACACTTGGCAGAGGCTGCCCATGTTTTACTTGCCAAACCTCTATTGAGAAGTTTGCCTTTGAAGTTTTTGCCTACTTGCTGTAGGACCACTCTGTCCTATGGTAATCCCATTTCTAAGCAAAAAGTTTAACCAGAAAAAGACTTTTTGACCCATCTAATTCTTGGAGAAAGATTGTATAGCCTTCTGCCCGAGGGAAAAAAAAAAATACAACTCTGATTAATCTGAAATCTGTGTCAGTGAACGGGTGGGTTGCTGCTTTTTTCAGCAGCTGTCTACTGTAGAAAACACAGCTCTAAATCAGTCACTTAAATTAGTTTCCTTGTTCCTTGTGCTCTTAAAAAGGAACAAGTGAGAAAGCCAGGATATATCTACATCCTAGAAAAATCTAGCAAGAGTTTCCTCACAGTGAGGTAGTTTTTTATGGTTATGACAGAGCACTGAAATGATGATCATGCTTACTGCCCAAATATGGATTACAATTTGGATCAATATTCCACATTTTTCAGGAGAAAGCTTTTTATTAAGCTGTTAACAACTAAGTTTCAAATATCCCTGGACTGAAAATGAATAGTGGTACTTCATACTTTGCCAAAAGCTGGGGAAAGAGGTTGGTCTTTGCATATGCTATGAAGATATCCAAGAATATTAGGCTTTTGAAGGAACTTGTTCTTGAAACCCAACAGGGAACCTCTGGTGACCCATACTAGAGACTAAAGCATCATAATATTACCAGAAGAAAATTCTCAAGTTAGATCACTTAAAGGAAACTCAGCTCAGATGTCATTATTTACTTACACATGCAAACTGTTATTCTGTTGTTTTGTGCTGGCCATCTGGACCACTGCTCATATTGTAGGTATCAAACATAAGGAATTATAGTCTATGAAGAATGCACTAGAGTTTTCCAAGGAAAAATAAAGAAATGTGGTACTATTTGAGGCCATCTGAGAACCTTCAAACAAAATAATTGGTTAGTAAATATGAAGTGATTATTCTTTCTGCATTCTGATTGGCCTTTGATAAAATTTCTATCAATTAAGAGATTGATAAAGTTTCTATTAATCTCAACACTCATCTCTTCTTTTATTATCTTCTAAAGCTATTAACTATTTAATTCTTCCTTTTTTAAAACTCTTGAAGTCTCACTCTTTCTGCAACACACTTTGATTTACTCAAGAACAACTTATTTTTATGCTTCTGGATATTCTCATGTTGAAACTTACTGAGGATCCATCCTGTTGTTATGAGAGACTGTTGTACCTGTATTTAGATTTTTTTACTTTCATAATATTTCAATATCCTGGCAAAAAATCAGTTTTGTAACAAATAATAGTAATTCAAGATTACTGGACAATGGCAGGCAGGCAAAGACTCCATTGTTTAAAATTAGGAGATTTTCATTGAGTAAAGAAAAGGGTTTGTCCATTGCATCTTCAGAGAGCTTGTCATGAGTTTTTCTCCCAGGTGTTAAGTATGGAGCCTTTGGATGTTTGCTTTCTGAACATTCTCAACAGCTGAGGCCTCTACAAGATTGCTTCATTTGAAGAATAGAAGCTAAAGCTCCCTTTGTCCTGATCACTGTCTTTCAGAACATAAAAAAAAAACCTGTTAGGAAACCCATATTTAAAACATTATGTCTGTGAAACCTGAAGAAATTATTTTAAATATGGTTCACAGGACACAGGAAAGATGTATTACAAATTAAAGAACAGATGTTAATAAAACTCACAGGAAACTGCATGACATGGGAAGATTTTACTGTCCCATTCATAGAAAGACAATAGAAAATTAATAATAGAAAAATAGGTATTGAAATCAAAGGTCAAAAAGTTTTGTTTGCTCTCCAATTCATGCACAGATTGATGAACAATTTCACAAAGAATCATGGAGATTGATAATCCCCTTAAAAGCTGTATTATAATAATTACATTTCTCATGTAACAGTTAGGTTTTTTTCTATTTTCACAGACAGTTAAGATACCTTGTTACTCCTCAGTCATCACGTTAACATTACTGTTTCTTCAGAGCTTTTTCGTTGGCTCCATAGCACTTCATGCTCTAGACACTACAGCTCCCAGTACTTATAAATGATTTACACAGATTATACAATGTTTCATTTATGTATAAAAATTATACAAATGCACTGGAGTATGAATTGGGAAAACAGAGGCAACTTTATATAGTACATTTTCCAGTTTCCATACTATTTTCCTAATTCTGTCAAGTTAATTGATGTACTGCTAGACAGCTTACTTTTAAACAGACTCTGATTGTTGGTTCAAGAGAATTATAATGAATGTTATTTGCTCCCCTTCGTTATTATGCATTTGTAAATGGCAATAGTCATCTTCCACCACAGGAAAATAGTTTACTACAATAGAACCCTGGTTCTATTGCTCAAAGCTATATGTTTTCTCTCATGAACAGTACCCTCATGAAAAGTAAACATAAGAGGGAACCAAGATGTGCCGCAAAATTTCTTAGACTGACCCTGACAGTTAACAGTGCCCTGATACAGAACCTTTTGTTCCGGTCATATCTTTTTACTAATCTTTTCCTCATCTTCTGTTTCACCTCTCAGCAGACTCAGTAACTGCACTGGACTTTATATTGCTGTCAGTTGGTGTTTCAGTTTAAATCATTGAACTAGTCAAGGATTTGACCATAGAGGTTAAGCTGAAAAGCAGTGGAGACTATGCTTTGCTGGGATAAGTCACACCTGCATCCCAGTATGCAAAGAAACTGCTAGTGAAGGTCTTTACCTGGTCTAATGGGAGGTGTCCCTGCTCAGGGCAGGGGGGTTGGAATTAGATGAACTTTAAGGTCCCTTCCAAATCAAACAATTCTATGATTCTTTGTGGCTCTCAGGCTTAAAAAGAGCAATTTGGAAGCATATCCAAACCATTGTAAACAGAGGGCAGCTTTTCCTAGGTGGTTATTATAAAGCTGACATCTCCCTGCGTATTTTTGCTTCCTCTTGTGCAACTCTGAGCATCAGGATTCTTGTATGGCCACCACAGTCAAAGCACCATGCCCTGAACACCATCAGGACCCCAATATCCCCCTCTCTTCTCCAAAATATCCTCGTTTTGCTGAGAGAAAGGAGAGTCAGATGGGGAACGAGCAGAATATTTTTACTTGCAGAAAAGCACAACGAAGCCACTGATAAATAAGAGAGTTTGACTTCAAAACTGGAAATTGTCCTTAAGACTACATATTTTAATGTGATCTTTCTGCCCATAATTAATGCTGATCCTAATAATAAATGCAGTACATACATTTTTCTGTCCTTAGTGTATTCACACAATGCATATCTTCTTTCATGATGACCATAAGCAAAGTCTCATTGAGATGGGAGTCCTATCGGCTCACCCATTGAACTTTCTTGGTACCTTGAACTCCATAGGATGGGGCAGCTAACATCACACTTCCCTTTCACTTGGTTCCCATGGCTGAGCCATCTGTAGCCAATAAGAAGACCTGTACAATAAACAGAAACATATATCAAATACAGTGAACAGTTCTATAACTACATTTTCAACATATAAAATTATTAATTAGATTTATTTACATCTTTGGATTTTCACAGCGTGCATTTGTAATGATAACCTTTGAGTTTAGCATTTCCTGGCAGTTAATGACCTGTGAAGCTCAGATCTGGTGGTTTCACCATACCTTTCACCCCAGCTAGTCATTGGCTGTCAGGAAATGCCCTCCTCATTGGTTATTACTCCTTAATTATGTTCATTTATTCCACCTGTGACATTCATCCTGGGTGTATTTTAAAGCGTTATAGGAGAGTTTCAATGAAAATATTAGTGATGACCTTTTTTTCTCTCTAGTGGGTGCTGTATGCTATTTGCACTTCTAGAATTAAGACTATTTCAACTTTTTCCATTATATAATTCTCCCCCCTCAATGGTTTATAACTGTGCAATAAAAAATCACTCAGTCTGAATCTTGGCAAACAAGGTTTTAAGTTAGAAAAAAAAGTCACTAAAGCCAAGTTGGAGTTTAAAAAGTGTATAATATAAAGGAAACTGAATTTTCTTAAATACGTTTTTGTGCTTGCATAAGTGATGCAAGCAGGTTAATTCTTTATATTTATTGAACTTTGATTGCCATACACAAAATAAGTTCCCTGTTGAGTGTGTTTTCCTTGGTCCGAAACTGCAGTCATGTTAGATATATTACTTATTGTCAGACTATGGAATGAAGAAAGGTGGTACCTAGGAAAGAAAAATAATCATATGAATAATTAACTTGAACTTTAAAGAAGGCTCAGCATGCAAGATTTTCCCAAGGCTGTCTACTTAAGTAGTGAGGCAAAGCATTCATTTAAATGAAATGCAATCTATTTCCAGTCTCAAAAACTTGGGGGCCCATTTTCCACTCAGAAACTCACTATGCATTCTGTATCGTATTTTTATCTGATTTTTATTCACCATTAGGATATCTTCAAGGGATCTACCTGAAGACAGATGCTCCAATATATCTCTTGGTTGCTTTAGAAACATTTGTGTTATTAGTAATGTAGACTGCAAAACAGCCAGGACCTCTGGATGTATATAAATAGATGCAATGGTACCATGGTGAAAAGGACATGTCAAACAAAAGATGCTGTTCACAAAACATTAGTTTTCTGTAGCTAAACGTATCCCTCATCAATGTCATGTAAGACAGGTATATTACTTTTATCATTTTGATCTCAGTAAGGGAAGGTGCTGTTAACAGAAAAGAGTCTCAAAGTGCCCAAAATTTAGTCATTTAGCTGTGTGAAACAGATAAATGTTATTTCAAAGCCAAGTAGATGAAAAGAGTCTCAGTTTGCAAACACAAGAAAGATGTTTCATTTGATATCTTTTCACAATCTGTTTTATGGCTCTTTTCTGTTTAAGATCAGGAGCTATAAGCTCTGGAGTCATCCATGAAAGGATTTTAGCTGCAATTATTGTGACTATGTGCTAGGCCAGAGGCTTAGTTAAAGTTACAAAATCATTAAGCATTTAATTCTATTAGTGATCTTCACACATGAAAAATAAAAGTGACTGAGAAAAAAGGTGAGGAGAAACATGAGCAGAAAGCCAAGATCTAAAATTAACCCAAAGGTGTCAGGTCTTATACTGAACTCCAGAATTACTTTTCTTTTGAAAGGTGCTCTGATCTCTCCTATTAGTGGAACAAGTGTTCCTCTGTCCAGTGAATTGACAGTATTTTGTTTAGGACTCTATTTTAAGAGCAAGGAGATTTTTTCACAATCTGCTCTTTAATGCTCAGCCAGTTTCTAGGACTTACCAGTTTTTACCCTTCCCTATTTTCAGTTATGAGATTAACTGCAAATATACCTGAATAAGTGCAAATACACTATGAGTAAAGATGAGCAAAGTCTGAACAGCCAATTATCTTTTCCCCTTTGTCTCAGCCTTAGCAAGCATTTACAGTTTCATATAAAGAAAGCAACTGGTTTTTTTTCTTTTTCTTATGGTCAGTGGCCACTGTCACCAGGATGTTAAAACTGGAAAAGAGGATGGCAAGGAGAGATAAGGAAGATAACTACAATTCTGGCTACTATTTATTCTCGTACCAGAGACATACTGGCTTTTCCTACCTACTCATCTATTTGCATTCATCACATTATCAACTCTCTAAAGGAGAGTTCTAGTCATGTGGTACTTTCAGACAAAGTTTTTCCGATTTGGGAAGCTGAAGAAGACTTCTGCAATGCAGTTGCATTATGCATTTCCTCTCCAAACTGAAGAGCTTTTATAAAATGCTAATGTAGAAATGAAAACTACTTAATGGTCAGAATAAAGTTTCAAGATTTTTATTGTTAATGTTGTATTGTTACCATTGCCACACAGTTGTTCTCTGTCTTTGGCAAGGCATTTACTTTCTTTCTCCTGGATTCTAGCCTTACGCTTTAATTTACACTGTTGTAAAATATTTAATATATCTAATATATATTATGTAGCATACATTATATATTTTATAATGTAGAATAAATGAATGTGCTAGGTAGCCATTGTAAAGAACTCTGAAGACCTTCACTGGAGGTACATACATGCAAACTATTTTAAAAAAATGTAATAACCACAATTTCAACATTTCAAACAATGTATTTTGATACATTGTGTGCCATTGATAACCATTAATTAAAGGAGTACAGTAAATTTACCTCAGTTATAATCCCATATAGATGTTTAGTGTTGCACCAAGAGTCAGCTGGTGGAGTATGGCCCATACTGTCCTTCAGAGATTAGCAATCATGAGAAAGTAAGAAATTTATTCCACTTTGTACTGTTTCCCACAAGTCTGACACAAAATATGTTAGAAGAACTTTGGCAAGCCCTGAATATAATAAAATATTCAGTTTACAAAGCAGAAAGTATGCCCCCTTTTCTTTCATAAATCTACTATAACAGGCACTTGTGGCAAAAAAAATACATTTTTGAACGAAGAGAAAACACAGATTACTGCACAATCATGATGTAATTGGTTGAAAGCCACCACGGCTGTTTTCTGTTGCAAGCCATATAAAAGGTTTTTGACTATTTTAAGTTCAGGATGAAATGAAGTGAGAGGAAGCCTCCACAGATTTAACTTTGCGGGAAGTCACATGAGCAAATGAAATGAGATCAACTTGTAAAGTAAAGGCAAGCTGTAACTGGAAAGATTTCCTCGTGGCTGCTGCCTTACTAAGCTCAGAGGACAACTAAAGCTGTATAGACCATTACTATGCTGTTAGGGGGCTGAGTACAATGCACTTATTTTCTACCATGCACGCTTACATCAAGTTAGTAAGGTATCAATGGTAGCTCGTTTGCTGATCAGCATAGCAACATAACCTTTAAACACAGAAAACACCAAAACAGAAATTAAGCCCATACCAAATGGACACCGTATATCTGGCTGTTTCTTTGAACAAACAAGGGATTTTTCCAGGAAGAAGTACTAGAAATCACTCACAAATGTGTTGCATCAATCCAAAATATTTATAATCTTTTGACTTTGGGTTTGGGCACAGGGTTTCCAGTTGCACATGCACACAGGCAGAAAAATCCTCCCCATCTCCCTCTCTCTCCCTCTCTCATGCTTTCTTATAAAAGCAGTTTCTATTTCCTGACTGGCTTTCTTCCAAATTTGTGAACTAATTTAATTTGGCACCTTTTAACTCATTCCATTATGTCCACCACAAACCTAGCCGAGGGAAAAAAAAAAAAAAAAAAAAAGAAAACAGCCACAGGATTGAAGGAAGGAAGTGGACAAGAAGAAAATGAGAGAAGCCAGGGAGCCAAGTCTACCAATGCTGGTGTATAAAACAAAACATTTAGGGCTACCAAAGAGTATGCATACTGTGCACTGTGCATTTCTGCAGAACCGAAGGTGTGAGCTGGAAAGGGTACAGCTGTGGTTGCTTGCAGGCTTCCCAACCCAAGCCCAATCTGATGCCAACGTGACATGACTGCTTCTGGACCCCAAGTTTCCAGCTGTGCACAACCTTCTTGGAGCTGCCTCCAGCCTCTCCCAGCATCATTCCATAGGGCAGACGAATCACCTCATCTCAGGAGTCCGTCCAGGACACTGCCATCCTCCCACCTGAATAGGTGAAAAATCCAGGGACTTCCTGGAGGCTTTTAGATGCCCCCACCCAAGAGGGGTGCTGCAGGGAGGGAAAGGCTTTTGCACCACTCTGCCAGGTAACAATTACCCCCAGCAGCAAGGAGGAAACTGTAAGCAAAGTGTGACGGTCACAGTTGGGCTCCCACGCCAGCATTGAGTCAGCACAGCTGTGCGCTCCACCACCTCCTGCGCTACAGCCCAGCCGTACGAGTAAAGTGTCCCAGTGTCCCAGCCATGGAAATGTGCGGCTGCAGTGAGCAGCCATTGTGCTTCTTTCCCAGGAGCTCTTAGAGCAGTCCTTAAAGAGGTGTAAGGCATTTGGTAAGCGGTGTGAATAGTCTGCATTTGCAGTATCTCCTTCCATATTTTGCTGGATAACCAAGTTCTTTATAAAGGCATTAAATGTTAAAACACACTTTTTGTTAAAAAAAAAAAAAAAAAAAAAAAAGCCAAACAAAACCCAATAAAACCTCACAACTAAAGAGAAGTTTTTTTGAAAACTGTAGGTTTCTCATACTACTAGGAAGAAAATAACTCAGCTTCTCATTCTTGACTGTGTAAAAGCACCTCAAGAGATTCAAAATACCTAAATTAGAACAACCCAATTGCAACAACTGAAGAATCAGGATGTCTCATGCAACAGTTGTGTAATTAACATGGCATGATATGCATAAGTTGTTACACATACCATCACAGAATGTAACAATATTTCATAAATATTGAAATATATATATCATTCATAAAATAATTTAGGTTGGAAGAGGCCTTAAAGATCATATAGTTCCAACTCCCCTGCCATGAGCATTTCTGTATTATTTCCAGATAAAATAAACTTCAATAAATTATATTTAAATAAAAAGAATTTTTAAAATACAGATGTATGACTTCAGTTACAATTCATCTGCCCGAGGCTGCCATTGTGAGCCCCCATTCCCATAACAAGGAGACAGAGCAGACATTTATATCTTGTCGATGTCAGCCTGAATGGGGAACACTTGAATATCCTCAAATCCTTGTACTCTCTGTTGTACATACTGCCAGCCTAGCTCACCGCATCTTTGACATCAGGACTACCATGATGAGCCACCCATCGCTGTGCAGGCAGTCCCTAACCCATGTCGGCATGCTTGTGACGCAGCCAGGTCTTGGCTTCTCTACAGAAGCTCCTCCTAGAGATACTCACTGAGAACAGTCACAGTCCTTGGAGGGACAAATGTTGACAGACAGACTGTGAAATTTCAGAGTAGGCATCTGAAAGAAGGTCAGCCAAGTTGGAAGAGGCCTTGACTATGGGTGCTGAACACAGTACACATGTGAGAACAGGAGAAGTCATTGGCCAGGTTTGTGCAAGGATACTGTGTGATATCACTCCGGACTCTGGCATCTCACATGATCCACAAAGAAGTCATGGGAGAGTAGCACCAGTAGAGCAAGAAAGGAGTTAAAAATGCAGTGGGTACACAGTCAAAAGCATCTTATTTTTCCCACTCATGAAGAGAAGTTGGGAACCCAATTAAATAAATGGCATATGGCTTCTCAGGGTATCTACAGTTCTGCACTGAGTCTTCTCAGTTAACCACTTTAGGATCAGGAGTGGTGTTATTTAACATGCCATATGCCAAATTCAGGAGTTGCTGCTGAAGGGGCAGAAATAACTGATCCACCCAGCAGAGAGCAAGGCTTACATGAAATTATCCATGAGCTCCCACTGGGACAAGGCCGGGAAGGCACGCATGGCTGGGAAGGGGGTCATGTTCTTCTGATGTTCTGTGACAAGATTATCTTGTATAAACAGTCACTTGAAATTCATCTCTGCATGTTATCACAGTTAGTCTTGTCAGAAGTGGTGTCTGAACCAGTGCAGTGATATTATACAGGACTTTCACATTTTCACAGTTCCAAAATGTCCCTCTCTCCAGCAAGGCCCACTCCCTAATGCATTAAAATTGCTGTCACAGCAAACTAATAAAAAAACTCCCCAAACCACTGCTGCCTTTTAACCAGAATTTCCCAAAGTTACGTATCAACATCATGGCTGGAAAAACTTGAAAGTTTTTTCTTTTTTTTCTCAATACAGTGCTAAAGAATAAAATAGCTGGTTTGTAGTTCACAGCACAGAGCAGGGCTGTACTTTCTGGAAACAGCCCATCCATGTTCACCTCTCTTGTTAAGGGGAAAGCCACCCCTTCTCCAAGCTGTGTCAGCCTGACAGGCATGTTTATCTCTCTTAAAATGAGGTTCTCCTTCTGTTTCATGAAAATGGCAACTGCAAATTATTTTCATGAATTCAGAGTAATACAGTGAACAGGTGAAACATCTCAGGAAAGACAACACAGTCTCTTGGACAACACATGTTCTTACTTAAAATATTGAGAGAGCTGGAGCCCATTGTTAACAGTAGGAGCATAGGAAAATGGTTTTCCACACATAGAGGAAAAAAAAGAACGTAACTTTTAGTCAAATATACTGCTGACACCACTATAACTGAAAGCAAACACTTTTCAAACTGTTACATCTATTTTTTTTCAAAAGCTCCATTGAACTTTATTCTGAGATCATCAGCCATTAAACCTTAAGCTTATGTAGGGCAGCTAAGAAGGTAGTTTTATACCCACTTGCAGGAAAACAAAAACAACTGAAAATGTCATGAAATATGCACTGCCTTACCAACAAGTATATATGAAGATTATATTATCTTTATGTAAATCTGTAACTTTTAGCTCACATAAAGGGGATGCCATTTATAGGCAATGTCACATACAGCTTACAGAATTTGCTCATTTCTTTTCATCATGATTTTTTCATCTGGAAAAACAGACTAAATAGGAGAAAACTCAAGAAAATTCCAAAATAATGTATTGATTAGAAAATGGTGCTTAATCTCACTAACATTTTCGTCAGCAGAGTTATTCTTTCTTACCTACACTGACATGCCTCTGTTTTAGCAACGACATTCTTAAACTTGGAAAAGAAACTCGAATTCTAAAATTTCTCTTTTCCAACCACCATCTCACAGTCACTGGAATTCACTGTAATCAATTCTTTCCATTAATTTCAGTGGCCCTAAGCCAAATGTTGTCATTAGGAAAAATTTTCATTTATATCCTTAGATATAATGTTAATTGGAGAAACAAATAAAATAGTTACAAGAAATATACTGTTAAAATAACATGTTACTACAGTGCTATCATAGAATAATAGAATGGTTAGAATTGGAAGAGACCTTAAAGATCAAGTTCAACCCTCCTTCCATGGGCAGGGACACCTTCAACTAGACCAGGATGTTCAAAGCCTCATCCAGCATGGCCTTGAACACTCCCAGGGATGGGGTTACTACAACTTCTTTGGACAATCTGTTCCAGTGTCTCATCACAGAAAATTATTTCAATCCAGTATCTAATCTAAATCTCTCTTTCAACTTAAAACCATTACCCCTTGTTCTATGGCTACAATCCCTGACAAAGAGGCTCTCTCCAGCTCTGCTGTAGGCTCCCTTCAGATACTGGAAGGTTGCTATAAAGTCTCCCTGGAGCCTTCTCTTCTCCAGGCTGAGCAACTCTCTCAGCCTGTCCTCATAGCAGACATGCTCCATCCCTCTGATCAACTTCATGGCCCACTGCAAATTTTAACTTGCAAAACTGTGATATACAAAGGTCTTTCCTTACAAAATTGACAGAGGTCATAAATAAACATGTGAATGCTTATTGTTATACAAATACACAAACCAAACACCTCCTTTTCCTTCACTTGTCCCATTTAAATTGTTTACAGCCTTCATGACTTTGTAATACCTTTTCTCCAAAGAAAAGCTTCATTACACAATAACTTAATATCACTAATATACCGTCATCACTTATCAACCTTTTTTTGTCAGTGCTCACGTGCAAATAAGTTTAAACTAGATTTCATATATATATGTCTCTCAGAATCAGTAAAATGAAAACTGAAGATTATTGCTTTCTGCTTAACTTTACATTGAAAATGTTTTTGTTTGGTTTTTTTTTTACCAGAAAAAAAAAATCTGCTTAAAACCTTCAGAATGCAAGGCTATTTTTCAATATGGACAGAAGCTTTGGGGGACGTTCTTTGCATTTACTGAGACCTGTTAGTGCAGGCAAAAAAATAGTCAGTAGCAGCTGCAAAAATTAGTAATCAGTAAGTAGCATAAAGGGATCAATGCATCATAAAATTTGAAGTCAGTTATCTCCTCAAACTGCAGAAGAACACCAGGTCTTCAAAATGTGCAAGTGTGTCTCAGTTGCACAGACCTGAGCTGGTGAGAGACCAGAGGGAGATGAGAGACACAAGGCTATGAAAGGGCAGCAGAGCACATGCAACTACTTTTCTCTCTAGTCTGAATACAGAATCAAGGTGTTTGGTTACAGAATAAAAAAGGTGCCAAATCATCAGAGGGAACAGACTATGATGAGAGCCATAAATCTATTTAGATTAACTGAAATTTTCAGCATTTGGCTTGAAGCAGAAGAACTAAATATTTTTTCTTGAAACTAATATGTTTTGACTCTATGAAAAACATTTTCATTGCAATAAAGTTATTAAAGTCTTAGCACTTACTGTTTTGTAGTTAATATAGGAACTTTTTTCTCCTTGCCTGCTAGTTTCTCTGCAATAAATTTCTTTGCACAGACCGGCTCTTCACTCTAGTTCTCTTATTACTTCATTTAAGAGAATAATTTATTTTAAACCCCAAACCAAACATAGGATTGAAGAGTAGAGGTTAAGAAATGGAATAAAAAGAAAACAGACCTTCACCTTTCATTATGCTTTTCTTAAGTATCCGCTTTATTAAACTTACTCAGTGTTTAAGTCTGGTTTATTAAAAACCATCGATGTTTAGCTTTTGCTATTTTTAAAGCATTCGGAACTGTGTAGTACTTAATAGGCTGTCCAAAACAGATGAGTTATTTTATATTTTTTTCAAAAGCAAACAAAATCAGAATGCTCCAAGATATCCATTTATATAAAACAGTTAACATTCAGATAACCTGGGCCGATGTCATATCAAGTTAATTTTATAAATCAAAATCTGAAGTGGGTTTATTGCATCTAGTACACAGTGCTCATCAAAGGTATAATCTAGTTCCCTATTAGAAATCTTAGGATAGATGGATGTCTACATCAGTGTTTAACCATGCTCTTTATGCATATAAAAATCTCTTTACACTGTCAAGATCATGCAAAGAAGCATTTGTCAGTAATAACCTGATTTTTTGTTCTAGCCCTTAAATCTCAGTTGATGTGCAAGGAATCATTTATAATCAGCTCAATTATTACCTCTCAGTGCAATCCCAGGGAACTTTGTTAACAATTTAGTTGAGAGCAAGGTTTGCGTATGGTGAATTCAGAAGCAGGATCCAGCAGCAGTCACTGCATTTAAAATGTTAACTCTGAGCCATCATTCCCATGATGTTCACAGGGAATGCTGCCAAAAAAAAAGGGACATGATTTGGGCTATCAAGTATTAGTAGTTCTAAAGCAGCATGATTGAAGCACTTCCATGGAATCATCAATTTTAGAAACAGAGAATTTGGTATGAATCACATCCATCTCTAATTTGGTATTGTTTTTCCCTTTTTCTTTGGATGATGCAGTCTGGAATGTCTCAGTCCAGCCAGGAATGTCCTTGTTTCTGTGGTCCTTATAGAATCATAGGATGGTTAGAGTTGGAAGGGACCTTAAAGATCATGGAGTTCCAACCCCCCTGCCATGGGCAGGGACACCTCCCACTAGTCCAGGTTGCTCAAAGCCCCATCCGGCTTGGCCTTGAACACTTCCAGGGATGGGGCATCCACAACTTCTCTGGGCAACCTGTTCTAGTGTCTCACCACCCTCACAGGAAAAAATTTCTTTCTGGTATCTAATCTAAATCTCCCCTCTTCAATTTAAACCCATTACCCCTTGTCCAAAGAGTCCCTCTCCAACTCTCCTGTAGGCTCCAATCAGATATCCATTTGTATAAAACAGTTAACATTCACATAACCTAGGCCAACGTCATATCAAGTTAATTTTACACATCAAAATCTGAAGTGGGTTCATCGCATCTAGCATGCAATGCTCAATAAAGGTATAATCTGGTTCCCTATTAGATACAGATAAAAATAAGAAGACTACTTAACACGTGATAAGAACAGCTATGTTGATACAGAGAGATCTTTCTCAGCTCTGAATAGCCAACATCTATAACTATGAAGACAACAGTAGCACAAGATAAGTTTATTTGTCTGAACACAGGGCACCTTGTGCTGTTTTATTTGCTGTTAGAGATGAGTCGCCTGCAACCTGGCCAAAAATGCAGATCAATTTTTGAAATCAGTGCCCCTGCCCAAGAAGCACCCCCATTCAACAACAGCAGTTCAAACCTGTATCTGTGGAAGCCAGGCTGTTCCTCTGAGACACGTCCCTTTATTCCCCACCCAGTTTTGTCTCCACCATGTCTACAATGACTGCCTGCTCTCAGCCTCCTGGGAGTGGGCACCAGTCAATCTGCAGCCACCAGGACCACAAAGAAATTCACTGATGTGACCACAAAGGGCATCACTTGGTTCCCTCCAGCCATCCTACCTTTGCCTCCAGCCACATTCATTTCATTGCCAGCTGGTTTCACAGCTCCTGAGGGGGATCAGCAGACCATATGGTCCTTACAGGGTGGGTGGTTTACAGCCCATGCATTTTCTCCTTCCCGAACCTGACATGCTTGGCTGCATTCAGCATCTCATGACTGTTTGGCAGGACCCTCAGTCACACTGCAGAGCTTTGCCAAGGCCAAAGGGCAGTGGGTTTGGTGGGACACATCTGAGGAACCCCTCTGCAGCCAGCAGCAAGGGCCAACACCATCTTCAGGGACAACTCTGCATGTACAGGCAGGTCCTGTGCCTGTCCATGCACTGTGCTTTCTTGTAACTAAGCTTTATAAAGTACAATTTGCTGAAAGTCCATTTCTCTTCCCTGTAAAAATACATCAGTATTTTGTAAAAACAAACAAAAAGCCTCAAACTTTGTTCCATGTCAGAATGAAAAGTGGACATTTTTAAATTCCCAGTAGAAAAAGACATGTTCACGCAAACCCAAATTTCTGGACCTCACAAGCTGCCACACAGCAGAACTGTTATTGCCCTTCAGTCAGCATTAATTATGAACTAATTGGATGAGGTTTTGTTTCAGACATTTCTGTGAATAGCCTTGAACTGTGGAGTCATAGCCAAACTTCTTAATTTAAAAAGCTGTTCCTGTCTTTGTACTCAAATGTATTGTACACCCTTTTGGAATACCCTGAAAAGCAGGTAAATAATTCAAAAATTGTAGCTCTCCAACTTATCCCCAAATCTAATGTCTAGCACATTATAGAAATAACAGTGAAAGGAAATATATGCAAGAAGGAGAAGTCATAAAAATAAAGCTCTATAAGGTTCCCATGTAAGGTCACCAGAAGAGTTGAGAGTGTTGTTTTTCTTCTTCCTAATAGAGGAACCTGAATTTAATTTCTCTTTTCATTTTCTACTTTTCTCTGTTCTTTTCCTCTCAATCTCTGTCCTCCTCCTTTCTTCTCCTCCAGTTTGAAATTCCATTCCCAGCCATATGTTTCTCATTGCGATCCACCTTCCATTTTTGGTCATACAGCAAAATGTGGTTTGAAGATCCAAGAAAGTCAGAGTGTGTTGACACAAGGACGTTGGATTCTACGTTTTGTCAACACTGAGCTGAAGAGCTTTGGGCCTTGAATCAATTTTAGCCTCCTTGACCAAGGAAACCCTGCAGAGAGTCAGACTAAGATCAACGAGAAAAGATTTTCAAGTGAACAGAGCCATATAAGTATATCTTGCACAACAGGGGAGTGTTTTTTATTTTCTGTATGATCTGCCATTGCTCCAATATTAAATCCAAACACTACTCAATTTTGCTTGGCATGCAGCTCTTTGCAGCAAAACCAAAAAGCTTTCTCATAGGTGATATACAGTAATGGGAGCCTTAAGACAAACCTGCATTTCAAACACTGGATGGCTTTTTTCTAGGAATTGAGATAAATAACAAACCAAAAAAACTCCAAGGTCTTACAGTGATCTATTCTGAAAGCAAGGGCAGCTGGCAAATGATGGAGAGTCCTGCTCCTTTTCCAGATGACCTGGGGAATTTCCTGTTAAAATACTGCGCTTCCAGACGTCTGGGCATGTGAAAGTGGGTCCACTGGCTAGCAGCTGAAAGGCCATCCCCTACCTTATGATTCAACTAAAAACATGTGTATGTCTGGGGAATGGAAGAGGGTGTAAGGGAAAGAGAATTAAACCGATGTTGACATTATTTGAAATTTGCTTTAATTCATGCTCTGCCAGCTAGCTGAAGATTAATCTCAAACTGTTTATTTTAGTGTATCATATTTCTGACTTCCAGCTAGCTATCAGCTGGTGTAATATAAGCTTTAATTTTGGCACCACCAGGCCTTCATTGTGTTTACATTTGCACTCACACTTTCTTTGGTTTTATCATAAGCAATTATATGATTTAATGGCACTTACTTTCCTGAATAAGAGCAGGTGTAGTTAATTTTTAGAGGTGGGAGAGAGACTTCTTATAAACCACCTATTTTCCATATGTAGTTATTTGCAACATCAGGGGCTTGAAAGACCCCTTAGTTACACAGCCATTTCTGAGGGAAAGTGGAAACGAAGCAGAGGATTATCTGTTTTTAAATTCTGGCTTAAGGATCTGTGTGATCTGATTAAATCTGAAAAGTTTTAATCATTTTTCTAGCCAGGACTCCAAACTCCACATTGAAAATATCATACTTTAATTTAGCTCAAGCAGAGCTGTATTATAATCAGGAAATAACCAGGAAAACACTGGCAACATATAATCTTAGCAACTAGCAATGAAAATAGATATTTTGCTGACCAAACAAAGTCACTCTAGTGCAATCCATTATGTGAAAGAATTTGGATTAGGTCATTTGATCCAAATATCTTGAACCACTTAGAAATACTGCTTCTACGATTCTTTAAATTAAGCTTACGCCTACATAGGGTGGGCGTTGGGAGGGTGTGACTTCAGGGTAAGTGCCTGAAGTAACCCTTTGCAGACCTTGATAGCCATGGCTAGGAAATGCTCGCTGGTGCCACCTCACTGGCTGCTTAGTCAACAGCCACCTTCACTTCTTCCCAAGGTGAGGATGGGCTGCGGTGCTTGAGCTGCTTTCCTGCTCCCTTCATCCTGCCAAAGGAAGAGCCCTGCTCTAGACTAAATTTACAACCGCTGGTCTGCTTTTAGGATCTGTGGCAGGTTTCCAAGATGACATACTGGTGCATTCAGATGCCTCCAATAAGCAGTAGTGACATGTCTAAGAGGAATTTTTATAAGATTCATGTATATAAAGCTAAAGGATTCATGTTTTATATGGGACCATGCAATCTGAAATTTCAGCCATTCTAACTAAGGCCATAATGCTGAATCGTCCTAAACTACACTCCAAATATCACAACTCACAAGACACTATAAGGCACATAGGCGGGAGGCAAATCACATCAAAACATCTAGCTTTCTTGGCTTGAGAATATTTCCCAGTTAAAGAAAGTTACCTTGATTTTGGAGCACACTAGAGAAATTCAAACAGGAGCAATACATCCTAAAGATGTATAAACCAGTGAAAAAGACAACATTTTTACACCTATAGCTACAGCTTCTTGGGACACAGAGAATGTGCATATAGCATCTGTGGGAGAAAACGAAGTGTGTAGGGGTAATGAAAACAGAGAATAAGAAATTATAAAGAAAGTAATAAAAAGAAAAGAATAGGAGAAAACTCCTAGACCTCACACAGCTTCTGTTAAACAATGGGAAGAAAATCTTTCAGGAATTCAGTAAGACCTGAGAAGAAATAGAAGGACTGTTGGAACAAATGGCTGCTGGCTCAAGTTCCACTGAATGACCTTGACTGTGTGCATTAGAGCTAGTTGTTACATCAGGCACTGAAATAGAGAACAGACCATAAAAAGCTCTGAACATTTCCTCCCATAAGATTCCTTTGTTATAAGACTCTTTTGTAGCATTTAGTAATAATTTCCTCTCTGACTAACGGTCTTGTGCAAATTATAATGCCATTATGTTCTGATGTGAGCTTTTCCCCTCATTTCTTAGTTAATTCATCTTTATAGAAGTTCTTCAGCTGCCAACCAGTACTGAAAAGTTATTAATTTCAAGTGGTTTTAATAGTGCATTGGAGCCAAGGAGAAGTTTAGTAAACTCTCAAAATATTTCTTTACCAACACTTGACTGAATATTTGTCTACTAATTTCTTTTTCTTTGCTGGAAATCCTTTACCTGAATCTCTACTCTGGTTCATGGATTTTCCAGCTCTGACAAGGAAGACTAGTTAGGTTACCAATAGGAAATTTAGGAAAGACTAAGACTGAATCAGCTCTTTATCCCCAATTTACATGGTAGGCTGACCAAACGGTTACTGTAAAACCTGCCCCCTCCCCCCCCC
>VZRU01003004.1:243174-259665 GCA_013398155.1 Pedionomus torquatus
AAAAGGTTTTCTAGAAAACCTCCCCCCCCCCCCCCCATTTCTTAATTAATTTTTAATTAACATTAAAAAGTGTTAATTGTTACACATATAGTGGAACCAAGGAAGGCAGACAAAGCAAGTGAGGAAAAGAGCTGCTCAGATTATTCCTTCCTGTGTGGTTGGCCACATCCTGCTATCAAAGTAAAAGTGTTTCAAGACAGTATTTCTCTTCTGATTGTCCAGAATACTGCTCTCACATTTTCTTCCCCTATACTCTGGTACATCCATAAGCCCTAACACACCCTCTAAGTTATGGTCCAGTGGTACCAGTTATTATTGTCTCTGCTTCACGAGCAGACAACTTGTGCTTGTTCTGATTAGAAAACTTGGCAAAAGATGTAGCATGATTGATGCACCAAAGAGTTTGACCTTGGGAATCCATTTAATACTTGCACAAAAGATGGTATAAAAATGTTTATAAAGCCAGTTGTAGGAAACTTGGGTTGCAGGAGGTACCAGAGTGCCTGTTTGTGTGTCCACAGTTGGAATCATATCTGAGATTGCAGAACTCCTTCTAAATAACTTTAATTATAATAATAATAAAAAATAATCCTGTTTGCTTTAGAGTACCTGGCAACCACTCAACCGATCAAGAAGAAAGATACTCTCTTTCTCTGAACAACCTCAGAGGAACCCCACAAATGGGAGCTTACTCATCCTAAAGAAACTTTTCTGGGCAAGGGAATATTTCATCCTTTTATAAGTTTCCCAAAAGATTCTTCTGACTGGCTGTGAAAATCAGCATGATCTCTCTTTTCTTCTGTTTAGCTTTGTTCAAGTTTAACACAAACAGCTTAAATTCTGTGTGGTTACTGGAACAAAATATAGTGCCAAGGACTGAAACTATTAAATCTTTTCTTTTATCTGTTCCTCATGAATATCACATGCCCAGACAAATTAGGTTGTTCACAACAGCTTGAGCTTAATATTTTCCCTGCTAAAAAGAAAATGCTTGTGATAACATATGTATAAATGCACCTCTCTGCAATGAATTTATACCATTATTTTCCAATTATGCTATCTAAGCAGATTCATAAAGGTTGCAGCTGAACACTGTTAGACTTGCAAGACATGCATTTGCTGGGATGCCATGTTTAGAAGCTTGCTCAGGATCTTCAAAAAATAAAATGACGTATCTTGTTTTTAACAAATTAATTGCAGCAGGAGACAGTTTGAGGTGGCTGGGAGACCAGTTAAATAATATGATCAGCCAGGTGCTGCTGCTCACTTAGAGTTAATAGCTCACCTGAGGATCAATAGCCTAGGTGATAGGTGAATCCTTCAGCAGCAGAAACCATTGCATTCAGCATCCACGTGAAATTAATAAAGTAACCCACATGAGAAAGAGTGGTAGAGGAGAAAGCAACATGTTTCATGACCAACATGGGAATTTAGTCCAGCATTTTATCATTCTGAAAGGCAAGGACAAAAGTCAGAGCATTTTGAGATCTGCTGGGATAAAACTGTCTCACAGGACTACATCCAAATGGATCTGATACAGCTCTCTGCAGTGAATGTGAGCTTGACCACATACATTCCCCACTTGGACATCTGGGGGAACAGTCACAGTCTTACCAGTTAGTGTAGACACAGCAATGAAGCAGGACACCCTCATGAGGTGTAATGTTGGAGACTAGTTAGGGAGCAGCAAGTAAGAGTAGAAACATGTGGTTCTTGCACAAGACTTTCCTCTGACTGTCTCTACAGGCATTCTTCAGTGCTGCTTCTCTTCTTTCCTTCTTTAAGCTGGCAGGAGCAATAGGAAGAAAAACAATGTTTTGTTGGATCCCATCAGCAAAGATAATCCTACTTATCACCCCAGGAGATTACAGTGAGTGCCTGTAACTACAAGCTGTGAACAGAAGCTGTCATGAGATGCCCAAGTTCCCTTTGCTGTGACTCTCATGTGCTCAAAGCAGTGTATGTCTGACTGCTGCCACTTGTCCTGCTGGGTGGGTAGGAAGGCATGGTCTATCTCTCTGAGGGAAATGGATGAGGAACTTGTTAGAAAGGATCACAAATGGTGGCCAGATTGAGCAGTAGACAGGATTGCTCAATCCTGTGGTCAAAGGGTGTTTCTCACCAAAACGGAGTAACATCATTAAGGCATAAATAAGTTAGGTGTCTAAAGTATAGCTAAAGCCCTAAAGCCTGATCAAGAATTAGGAGAAAGTAAAATGTTATGCTGAACTCATAATATATTTTTAAAGATGAAACCTAAACTAAATTTAGTCATATTTTTTCACAGGTACAAATAATGTAGGTAAAAATATAGTATATATATGACCAGTTTTGATGAGGAGACCAGGAAGAGAGATGGAGGAAACCAAAAGAAGAAAGTTCGAAATGAAATAAGAGCAAGCCACTAAAAAACATGTATTTTGGGAAGTTCATATGGAATACCAGAAGCTGAAAGCTTGCTTCACTATTGAATTCTAGTTCAGCCTGGCTAAGTAAAGATCGCTTCTGTGTATAATTATTCTGGGAGTACAGTTTGTGTGACTTTGTTGGCTGATAGACTCCATTAACACAATCTTGAAGAGCTAAAGGAAACAAATTATTGTATTTAACATTTTTTCTATTATACAAGCTAATAATTCAAAATTCTTTTAAATACCAATCTCTCCAGCCAACTGACTTGGTTTTTTTTTTTTTTGCTGTGTGTTATTTCTGCAGACATGGAAGTCTTCAAAGCCTCACAAGAAGCAACAGCCCTCAATCACCAGTCACACCACAGCTATATAATAGCCTCATGCACAGATCTATTCTTGCCTCACTGTGAACTGTCATAAGAAAGGACCATCTTGCAGTTTCTTGCTGTTTCTCTTTTTGTGAAAGAAAAAAAGCCTACCATCTTACCTGCTCTCAGCTGGTAATTGAAGAACACAATAGACATCTTTCCAGCAGGAGAGCTCTAACAGTGAATACATCAAAGTGCAAATTTGGCTACTCTGAAATCACAGCCAAACAGAAAGTCTATGTATGGTATTTTCTGCGTTACATAAGAGAATTCAGGCAATTCTGTTGTATTTGAAAGTACTGTGAAACCTTTTGTTATGCCAAAATTTGTCACAGTGGTGTCTTATGCTCAAGCATACTAGGTGTCAGCTCTTGTGCTTGGATTCCTCCAATTTTTTCACGTCCACCATCTCAGCATGCTGAACAATCCCACCACAAGACCAGGGACAATAAAAATCAGACTTTAGCCACCCAAAGAGGGAAGGAGCAGATCTGCTGGTGAACACAGAGATTGACTTTAAATTGCCTCAAAACACATCAACATCTGAAGTTTTGCTAGTGACCCATGCTCAACAATGACATATTTTGAAAACCTGAGTTATCACTCTCAGTGGCAAAATTGCCTCTTCATATCCTTTTCAGATGAGCTTTAGGATATTTGGGGCAGATAGAATATTTATTGCACTTGTTTAATGTTGTAGTAAACTCTCTTACAAGCCTTAACTTTGTAAAGTTTGAAATTTATAATGTGTTTTAAACAGTTTCTGAGCATCTCAATTATTTTACCTGGACCTCTGACTTTAACTCAGTAGTCTTGATTTTATAACATATATTCAATTGGAAGGGAAAAACACACAGTTTCTTTCTGAAGGATATAGATGCTATTAGTAAGATTCAAAAAACACATGGGATTTTAGGATTTTTCCTTAACTTTATGCACCCTTTCTTCCTGTATGTGTACTGCTGAAAAAACACAGGAATTTGGTCAAGTCAAAGAAATATTAATTTTGATCAATATCCATGGAAAACTTTCAGCTTTAAAGTTATTTATTTAAGGTAAAGTTTTGCTTCAGAATTGAAAACCTCTAAATATATAAAGATTGTGTGGGTTTAATTCCTTGAGTATTCTGATCAAGTTCACTTGGATTGTCTAACAGCAATATTAAGAAAGTAACAGTTTGCTAATGATTACATAGATATCTAATGGAGGAGAAAGAATATACACAGGTGCTTGTATTAATTCCTTTAGAATTTCCAGTATTTATCACAACATTTGATTAATAGTCTTTAAATAAAAATTAATGGAAAGTAAGAACAGACAAGAAAAAGGAAAACAAAGAAACAAACAAACAAAAAAAACAAAGCTACTTTAAAAGAAGAAAAAGCTCAGCAAATAAAAAATACATGCCAATAAGGAGCTAAAATATTAATAGTGATGTGGAAGCAATTAGGATAAAGTATCAGTGCTGGGTATTCTGGGACTTAATAGGATCTTCTCTCTGTAGGTGACACTCCAAGACACTCAGTATCTAGAGAAGCAACAACCAAAAATCTGGCACCTTCAGCTGGCCTCCTTAGTTCAACTTCTAAGTAGCAGAGCAGAGAGATTTATCTGTCAGTCTTTGCCTGCTTAGCACAAGCACTCTGTGAGCATTATAAAAACATTAAAATGTTTTAGCAAGCTTTTATTGGGGGAGCACTAACAACTACTACATGTCTAGAAAATCCAAACCGCAAGCATATTAATATCCACTGAGCTGATACTTTTATTGTGGATAAAAGAATCCCTCTTTTAAAACCAAGGGTGAGTGCTTTTTTGGTATAAGATAAGGTAGTATCATGCTGTATTTTTTAGGTTCATAGGATCTTAAAAAACAAAGATCAGGAAATTATTTGAACTGCATATAAACGCAGCTTAAAAAATGGAGATTTTTCCTTAATGTTCTAAAAGAAGTGTTACTTTTGCTTATATAAACTAGTATGAAATTCATTAGCCTTTCCTAAAAAAAGTTTAAAAAAAAGTGTCAGATCTCTATAAAATTATAGTAATTAAGTCACTACATACCCACAGACTTACTACTTTCCTGAAGAAAAAGACATTTACAGAGTAAATTCTGATTACTTTCATAGAAGAACTAGTAACAACAACAAAAGAGATTAATGCAAATATTTTACTAGCAGCATTATTGTTGCAGCTGTAACGGTCTAAGGGCACAGGCGAGGAATCATTAGTAAGAAGATGCAATATCTTTTTATTTGGCTGACTGACACAGCCATAAAACACTGAAAAATCTTGGACAAAACCCATATAGCTCAGAAGAAAAAGAAAAACCATAAATATGGTAAATCAAATATAGATGTCCTCATACCTCATAGAAGAGCTCTTTGAACAGAGCTTCATCAGAGCTTCCAATACCTTAAGGTTTCACCCCCACCAGGGCTCAGCCATTGCACAGAAAGATGTGCCAACAGGGATCTTATTAAATACAGCTGCACCTAGGTATGCTTACCACTTTAAAAGAAATGTATTAGTCTGCTAGAAGAGGTTATACTTGATCAAAACCAGGACGATGAACTTCAGGGAACATCTAAGTGAGATGTCACTCAATGTGATTTGTTCCTCTGGAATTTTATTTATGACTGCTATACTAAAACCACAGCAAAGTCCTGGCCAAAGGCAGACTTAAATTTAAATTTGAATTAACCCTGACTAAAGTTTAAACTGAAGAGAATGACTTTGCATTTATATCTGAGAGTCAAGTAAACTGTTTTTTCTCTCATCCTATACCTGTGTTTGTGTTATGTGGAAGAAACTTGTCTACTCATCTGCTAAGGAAGCAAAAACAGTTGCAATGATTTATAGTCAGACAGTCTCCTTCACTTGTAATGAAATGTAGGTGCTTGTTACTGAGATAAAATTTAAAACTTGAAACCTAGGTAAAAAGCTTTATGGTCATATCCAACAGCTCAAACACTTTGTACATTAAATCAAGATGGCATGCTACAAAAGAGTGGCCAAAACCAGGATTCATTTTGGAAGAAAAATGTGATGAGGGATCATCAGACCATCAATTCTGTCTAACTTTACAAAATGTCTACCTTTGAGTTCAATTGGCCTTTCCTTCCTACATATGCCTTCAGCAGAACTCATAGTTCTCATGAGTTTTCCAGGCAGTTTGATGTACATAAACCTAAACATCCACAGGATCAAAACGGATGTGTGTAAACATACAACTAACAATTTTTAGTCAGTCATATGTTAAAACCAATTTGTTAATTTCACTTTCACCACACACATATTTTTATAAATATATAGACATAAAAACTCTATTCCATAGTATAAAATGTTAGCTTTATACAGATGTAGATTCACTGATGCTACTATATACGTCCATTTAATTCTGACAAGGATGAGAAAAGAAACAAAAGAACAAACAGAATTCTCCTTTTAAAGGGCCAAGTGAAAGAAACACTTTTGAATATTAGAATTCATTTAATCCCAATTTGTTTGAAATGCTGTTCACAAGCATCACAGTGTTATTTCCAAAGAACTAAGCTGAATTGAGATATTACCCTGAAGCACATTTTCTTGAAGTTACAAATCCAGAAATTATTAAATGTGATAGAATGTGTAAGGCTGGTCCCTATGAAGACAAGGGAAGCCTAAAATCAGGCTAGAAACTATACAGCTGGGGAATTTGCCAACTAGCTCTTTCTAGATAAGGAGGGAGTTTGCTTAAACGTTTTTGTTAAATTGTAGGCTATATTTAACTTCCATGCAAAGAGTTCTACATTTCTTATTGAGTGTCTAAAAACTGGATTGAATAGGAACAGTATCTAAGATTATGTCACTCCTTTGCTGACCAGCTTTGCCAGACTCGAGAAATATTAGTACTAGAGATCTGAATTTAGTTGCACATGTATTACTGTCAGAAAAGGAACTGAGACTTCTTCTCTTCTAACATACATATATAACACCACTAATACTAAGCAAGAAATACCCACTACCCTACAATATTACTTACTCTAGTTGCTGGAATTTAATATAGAAGCATCTGTTTACAACAACGAGACAATTAGCGCTACTGACTTATGGTAGCTGAGTGGTCTTTTCTGTCAAATAACTGTAGCTGTAGTAACTTCTACATTTATTGTTCATGACTATGCAAAGTTTGACTGGCCATCTGATAAATCTTCTTTTCTAAACTTCTGTATTACTAAAGTAAGAGTTTAACTCTTCCTCTTTTCTACTGAATATGCTGTAAAATACTTAAAAATGAATTATTGTGTAAATTCTCAAACTGAAGTTTTAATGTAAATAGTCCACATGTAATTTATAGCATTCTTGTTTGTGTAACACTCTAGCTTATTGGCATTTGTCCTATGAATATACTGTTTTGGAAATTATGCACTAGGGTTATAAAACATTGTTTTCCCAATATACCATTTTAAGAAATAAAATAATAAAAATCAGTCTTGAAAGACTTGTGTGGTAAAATATTTTAAATTTAAAGATTACAGTGAATATGTGCCTTCATGAGGTAAGAAACTACTAGATTGTTATTAGAGCAACAAACTTTGCAATTGTATAGGTATCCAGTGAAGTCTACAAGGCTTTGGGACAGGCATGAATATTATTTATATTACTGAGACCGTGGAAGTGCTGACGAGCTCATATTGACAGCAAGATTAGTCATGACCCAAATAAATGGTATCCAAGAGAGAAAAAATTAGCAAAATTGAAGGAGGCTGAAGAAAATGATGGAAATTGCCTAACTTGCCAATGAGAACAGACAATGTCTAAATCCCAGACCCTGCATAACATTGATGCTGAGCCTTTAGTGTTTTTCACGTCGATACATAGAAGTGTTTGATCCAAAGAAGAAAACATATACGAAATAAAAATACATGCAGAATCAAAATTAAAAAAAAAAAAAAACACCAACAAAAAAAAACCAAACCNAAAGCCACGGAAATCTTTTGTTTGCACGGGAACAGCTAAAAAATGTTATTGGACCAGTCAGTCCTTCAAATTTCCTTTAAATTAACCATGATTTTGTTGTGCATTTATTGCACATACAGCTTAAATATTTGCAAACAGTATTTGAGCAGGAGTACATAGGGCGCAAACATGTTTAGTAAAATACTACATATAAGGTACCGTCTTCAGAGAGCCATGTCTGCTCAAGATGAACAGAAGGCTTCTTCATTCATATAATGACTTTTTAAAAATTATTTATTTATTTTATCTTATCCCTGAATCTTTCTCTGCAGTCTCTCAAGCCTGTCTAATGTCCCAGGAAGATAAAAAATACAACAGCCCTGCTTTCTCGCTGAAGGAGGAATTTGGAAGGAAGAAAGGTAGGTTTCCTTTTACTGTCTCAAACCTGGACATAAAGTAATAATAACTGATAGATTGCATATACCCAGAATAACAGGGGAATCATTTTTGTTCTGCAAAGTTGCTGTTCGGCCACAACCTCTAACCTGATTGACAAAAGGTAGTGTTTTATATTCTCAATACATTAAAAACACATGTATCAGACTTAAAAACCCAAAAATAATTTCCAACAAACAGGATAAATAATGGATGCAAAAGCACTAAATAAGGGACAGAAGCAAAATAAAGGCTACACTAAACTCCACAGTGATTTTAGTCTTAAAGGCCATTATTACCCCTAAATCATTTATTAGTATTAAAGTCATATCAATTTTGTTTCAAAAGTCTGCGTTAAATATTGTATCGGTGATGTATCACTAATTTCTGTTTGTAGGTTGTTTACTAACTGCAAGTTATCATGGGACTTTTGCTTTAAGTGCTTAGTATATTCTTGATTGTTGTTCTGTAACAACAACAATGATTTAAAAAAAAAAAAAAAAAAAAACAAAAATCAGTTCTTAAAGGGGTAGCCGAAGAAATTTCACGCAAGTTCCTGGAGCNAACTTTCTCATTCTTCATTTACTCCCTCCCATATCTACATTCTACTGGAGATGGAAGGTATCAGTTTTAACGAGGTGTTTTGCCCCAACAAGATATAAATTTCATTGTGACATTGAAGAACACTGTAAAACAATGAAACTATTGAAATACGTAGTTCTTCAGATCCTTACTAGTAACCTTTAGCTTAAGCGACTTGGGCAGTGATTTGAGCAACACCAGAAGTTGTGTGCTCAACAGTCTTCTTAAATCCCTTTAGTTTCAGTGACACTTAACAATATGAGTAAGGCTGGAATAGATCAGGATTTTATTAAGAGCACAGTAGACATCAAGCCAGCATTTTGAAAGCTTTCAGGCCCTACTCTTCCTTTGATCACCTTTCCCCCCACCTCCAAATCTGATCCTTATGTATCAAATTTCCTAAATACTGACACTGCATTTTCCCTATCTGATAGGTCATTATGCTCACTTCATGCTGTGGCTTACCTGAAATTTATAAAGAATTGCTGCTGAACAGGATGCTACATGAAAGAAAATTACACGATCATGTGATAAAGGAGATATTACAGACAGGTATAGGAGGCAGAATGTGTTTTATATTGTTAAGCACTCACAGAACAGTGGTTTGCATTTCCATCCCAGGTTTCATGCTATGTTTTTTAAAAATAGCTTGAAGTAAAGGGCAAATCCAAAGTAAGACTTAGAAAACCAAAGCAGATTCTACTTAGCAGAAAATCAGTCAGCTTCTGAGCCCAAGCACATGGGAAAAATGTTTCCCCTTGTACACACCACAGAAGAAATCATATTCTTTGAGATTAGGTTTGTAGAAGGAGCACCTCCAGTTTTAATCACAACCTACCTAGCCTAGACTTCTGCAGGCTGTCTGGGACAACATCCACCTGTGTTCAAAGGAGATGGTACTATAGACTCTTAAAAACTTTCTTGAACTTCTTCTGTTTCCATTGATCAGTGCTTTATTACATCAGTATTGGCTAGGATTTCATATTGGTTTGATGCTTTGAGTTTTGAAACATTAACTCTACCTTCTGAGTAAACCAGCTCTGTCTAATTGTTCCCAGCATCTGTAAACAATAAGTTACTGTAGCAAGTCAATTTTACAATCTCACCATCAGACTGCATTGTGCAGCCTACAACTTCCATAAATTCTCATTTCTCCCTGGACCTCCTGGGTTTTCTCTCACCCATGCTGTGACCATCACCTCCCAAAATTTCCAGCATGGTCCTGTGCCCTGTAGCGTTGAGCAACATGTCTGGTTCTCAGCTCAGGAAAACACGAAATTCCAGGCTCTGGCCTTGCACTGAGCTAATCAAAACCTCACCTTGAACTAAGCCTTACCTCCTGCAGCCCTTCTTATGCCTGCCTTCACTCTTCTGGGTAAAAAAATGTACTTCAACTCATGCTCTTTATAAATACAAACCTTAAGACTCTCCTAGTTTTTTTATAACTACTCTAAGAAATGATACTATTATTATTCCCACAAGCTGTTCACCCTGGGAGCACTTGAGGGAGGTCTGGGTAGGAAGCAGATACCTTGCTTGCCGTGGGACCACCCCCTGCTCCTGAGTGAACTGCTTTGCCAGCCTAGCCACCTCCTCCTGGGCAAGAACAGCTGTCCTGCTGTGAAGAACTCCTATTAAAACCCCTTTCCCAGCATCCTGGTGGATTAGGAGCAGGGGGAAAGCAGACAGCCAGCAGAACACCAGGCACAAAAGAGAGAGAAAGTATGGCTTTCTGCTCCCTCGCTCTGCCCAGCAGGCATGTTACGCAAGTTTGCTCAAAGGCTCCTGCCTGAAAAGAGGGCCACAAATAAGGTTTTGCCCTCCTTCAAATTCAGCTGTTCTTTCTGAATCCAGCCTATGTGGCCTTGTGCTTCCTTTGTGAATTTTCTGACTGATGTGATGAGGCAGTATGGTGCCTTTTCTGCTCACCTCTCAGACCTTAACGTCTGAGCAGGCAAATTAAAGAAGTCTTCATTCTTTCCAGACATCAGACAAAATTATATCACCACCAGCCCATGTATAAACAGATTTCTTAAGTCTTTTCAGAAACTAATCAGCATCAGTAAACATTTAGTTTCCTTCCTTTAGAGAAGTCTTCTTAGACTTGCAACGTTATTTGCAATATACAAAAGGCAGCCAAATATTTTCTTGGGTTTAGTTTTTTGACTACTTTGTCTACCCAAACAGCATGTGGATGGTTTAGCTCTCTCCCAGCTAAGGAATAACAGTGCTGGCGACTACGACCACAAGAACTCTAAAGTGCAGACTAGATACAGCCGATTTCTAGTGCAGAAACAGTAGTCAAAGCAAGCCTTGCAGGTTCCTGCCTCTACAGCCTTATTCTTTAGACATGCTTCAAGGTGCTGACTCTGAAGCAAGTGTCTGATGCATCTAACTTACTCCACAAGATTGGCAGAAACACAGGAGAAACTGCCCACGAGTCACATAGACACAGCTCTCTCCCTGCAGGGAAAAATGAGGCTGGGGTCAAACAGGAATAGTTCAGCTGCTAAAATCAGTTACTACAGGAGGGTTAGATGGGTATGACCCACATCTATGATTCTGAATTACAGATAAATTTCCAGAGAATCAGAAAATTCTTCATTCCAATCCAAGCCAGTCAGTAGTTTTAATCTACAGATCTAAAATGAGATGAACTGCAATATACAAAGTCAGTCCCAAAATCTCATTTACACAAGCTTAGTTGAATTTGAAGAAATGGAGTACCTGTTATTTACAGCTGTCAGGAAAGGGGAATGTGAAGAAATACATAAGAAGTATATGTGTGTGTCAACTACTATCCTAGGGATTTAAGTGCAGTGCCTTATCAACTCTTGCTTGGACTTGAATAAAGACACACTAACCTAAGACTGGAAACAAGTTCAGTGTTTCAGGCAGCACGCAAGCCTACAAAGCCACTTTCAAATATGCTTCATTTCAAATATCCTCTTGTCCAAATTAGAGAGGTAAAAATCCTTTTATATTAATCTGTTACAAGAAACAAAAAAGCACACTGAAAGGGGAAGGAAATGAGGAGAAAAAAGTACCGGAGATTATGAAAATTCCTAATATGGAAAAAAGCAAAAGATATCATACTAGTAACAGTGGTGGTGGTTGACATAGTAGTAATAATAAAGCTTATTCCTTACAAAAGCCAAAGCATAAGCATCCCTCTTCCAAGGTCCTCCTGGCTCAGCTTTATAACCTCCATGAAGGTACACCTTTATTATGCTGCTCAGGAGAGCCACTGGTCTTTATCAACAATTCCAATGCTGATGGGTTGCAGGTGGCTCCTCTCCTTGCAACAGACATCTGTTACAAAGGGAGTTTCCCTTTGAATGGTCCATTTTTTAACCTTGCCCCTGCCAGATCCTCTTTGTAAAGGAATTTGACCTACCACTTCCCTAGATAAGCTGTTCATACCTGGACAGCACTCAAAGGGAAGACAGAAAGAGGAAGCAAGCTACCGTTCAGTGTTTCTGCTGCTCTCCTTAGTAGCGAGGCTTCAAAATGACAGAACTGTCTTCAATTGGTTGCAGCATCTGCCTTTCTCTGATATCTCTTTTATAGATGCTTTGAAAAAGCCCTGCACAAGAAGCGAGGTACCTCACTGCTGCCAAGCCCAGACCTCTGTTCTCAAAAACTCCCTGCCTGGTGCTTGGACAACTGTACTCCTTTATCAGTTCAGTATCTACTCACCATTTGCAGGCTACACTTCCTGGAACAGGTTACCCAGAGAGATGGCAGAACACCCCATCCCTGGTATTGTTCAAGGCCAGGCTGAATGGGGCTTTGAGCAACCTGGTCAAGTGGAAGGTGCCCGCATCTGTGGCAGAGAAGCTGGAACTAGATGAACTTTGAGGTCTCTTCCAACCTAAACCATTCTATGAAACACCTCCCTCAGGACCTCCAGGAGCCCCCAGCCTGCTATGCCCATAGTGTTGGGAGAGCCCCCAAGCTGAAAGGCACTGTCTACAATGCATACAAGCCCAACCTGGCTCTGCCTGAGCTCAAAACTGGCTCCACGTGGCCAGTTCCGGCATTAAGAGCCAGACATGAGTGTAATGCCTGTATTCCCTCCTCTGACATCAGCTCACACCACAACACTGACACAACGCTACACCATTTGGGCAAGAGGTGGCAGGAGTCCAGCTGGCTGGAAGTGTCAGCAGAAGGATTCATGTCTGTCTACACCTAACTGCAGAGACTGGGTTTAAATTTGTCCATGCCACATACCAACACTTGAGCATCCTGATATCTGCCCAGGACTCAAAATCCTTTATTCATTAAGGTGAAAAGGTATTTTCATCCTGTTACAATTCATAGCCTTGGGGTGGCTCTTGAAGGGATGAATAAAGCCACAGAGTGTGTTTTTCCTTTCAGAAAAAAATAGGGTAGCTGTGCCCACTTTCCCTTTCCCCCATTAGCCAAGAAGCTCCCAGTCAGCAGGGATGGTGCAATTGGTGACAGATTTTCAGGAGTCAGCTGAACATCTACGTCACTGGCCACCACAAACCACACATTGCAATACTCTTCTCAAAACCCTCTAAGCTTAGCACCAAGAGTTTTTCTGATAGTAGAGCTCTGGCACTGAGCCACTGGAATCTGGGATAGAAAATAAAGTCCCTTCCACTTTACATGGACTTAACTAAGCAACCAGAGGATGGATTGCAGTTCTATAAAGCAGGTGTCATGCCTGGAGGGCAGACCTAGTTTTCAAACCTTTACCCCGGTGATTATTTTTTTTTTTTAGCATTCAAAATTCATTGGATCAGACCTTGGATTCACTAGTTTCCTCCTCCTGGGAAAACGCTCTCACTACTGAGCTGCTTGGCCACTCTGATTCAATGAAGGTGCAATTAGTCCAGGTAAAAAGAAACAGGCATTCAATAAAGGTGAAGTTAGCAACTATGTGGGGATGGATGGGTGGGAGACACAGGCTGAGATAGGGAAAGGTGTGGTAAAACAACAATTCCCAACTGGCCATAATTAAAAAATCAAGGTGTCTTACTAGGACCAGAGTGACTGGTCCTGTTTGTGAGCATGATTTCAGATATATTGGGAATTAAGGACTGGAGCCCTGGCTAAATACAACCCCATACAATTTACAGTCCCTGCAAGTCAAATGAAACTTTAAAACCTTTGTTCAGGGTAGGTTAAAAGTCCATAGAATTTAATAAAAAAGAGATGTTTGCCTTTACAGAACTGGGCTCTTGGTAACTATATTTCTCTGCTGCCTTGGTATGCATTCAGCCTGAAGCTATTGGAGGGCTCATGGAGTTCACAGCAAAGTCCCCATCACTTTTTTCCACACATCTGTCCCCTTCACTATGTCCTAGGGCAAGTGGATGATGAATTTGAGAGAAGGAAACCTAAATAGGTCAAAATCAGTATTGCCTTTAGAGGTCTTTTTCTGGCTATTGTGTTAGTCATACCCAGAGCTACTGACAGCGAAGGTGTACCTGAATTTGAGGAGATCAAGTTATAGATGCTCCTGATGGCATGATCTTGTGGTGAATGTTGGCTGGAGAGAGGGTTGCAGAAAGGATGTCCTCCCTCTGTCAGAGCTCTCTGAGGGCTTTTTCTTGAGGGGCCAGTGCTGTGTTGCCTGCCAAGCAGAAGCAGGAATGGGGGACAACTGAGAACAGAGTCCATGTGCAGACCGCAGTTTTAAGGGAGAAGAAAACATGGAATCAAAGAAACTCACAATTAATTCTCTTTGGGGTTGCCAAATATTGTCTATGCAAATTATTCTAATTAAAGAAAGGTATAGCTTTTATTTCACAGTGGTGATTTTTTTTAGCAGCTTAGGTATCTAAATTTTTAAGAGAACCCACCACCACCCAAAGAAAAAAAAATTAAGGAAATAATCCCTTTCTCTAAAATTAAACTGACATTATTCGATTCCAAATAGAAAACCCAAATGCCTTGGGAATTGCAGTGCATGAGACTGGACTCCGGAAACTTTTGCGAGTGCTGGTTTCTGATGTAGGCTGTTCTACTCTCATCCAAGTCAGGAATGTGGAGAAAGGGAGAGACATCTTAAATAGAAGCATAGAAATTCAGAGTAGAGATCAGCTTTATCCTTTCTCTCAGATAACAGCCAGTGGGAGAGGTCTCAACAAGAGAATACAAGTGGAAAAAATTTCCCCTGGAAAACACCATGAATTAGTGGTCAGCTTATGTCACAAAGCATGGTAGATTTCTGTTCTTTTTCTCCTTTTAATCCTACACTATTTTTGAATCCTACATGACACAGATGTGATTTTACATAAATGCCTAAACTTTCACAATTCCTACTAGATCCTTTATATCAGCAATAACTTCTGAGAATGTTTCACATTTATTATAGCCTGACAATATATATAAGAATATTTTTGTGTGCATATTTTCTAAGTTTTTTAAGTGCTGTCATTGTGTTTTGTAGATTATTCTGCTTAATAAACCAAGAAAAATAGATATAGCAGAAACCAGCTATTTAAAAACAGACTAGGAAAAGCACCATTGATAAATACATTTGAAAAAAAAAAGGGAAAGGATTTATAGTGTCATGCTGCAATTTTAACAGTTATAAATCTTGAAGGGTATAATAGAAATAGTAGTATCATTCTTTCAGCAGTAAGCTAGCTCTTCCTTTAACTGTTTCTCCATTGGGTGGCCACAGATTGATTAGCCATCTCTTCTCACTGTGCTGTTTACAAACTTGGATACACTGGAGACAGCCAGAGCTGTAGAAAATTACTTGCATTTACTTTTCACCTCTCCAATTCTGAAGAGAAAGAGTAGAGTAGGAATTTAGATGGGTTCTTTTTCAGCATTCAAAAGGCACTGAACCACCTACACCTCTGTTTCTGAACAGATACCCCTGGCTGGAGAGGATTCCTTTCTGCTATTCTTGAACACTGGCTGAATCCTGGCATATGAGTATTTTATCAGTTTAAAAGGATTTCAGGGCCTACTTTGTCTTAGACTTTTGGGGGATTGTTTCTGGAAAATCCTTTGCCAGATTAAATATTTGTGTTTGGTTTTGTGAGGCCAGAGACCCAATTTGCTAATGTTTGATATTAATCCAACTGCCATAACCAGACGGAGATTAGATTGGGGACACTCTCACAGAAGTAGCACAAAAGTTTTCTATTGTTCTTTCTTCTTCTGTCATCATTGAGGAAAATTTTCCCATACAAGTGCAAGAGACAAGGAAAAAAAAAAAAAAAAAAAAAAAAAAAAAAGCAGGGAAGAGAATGCTTGATTTCCCCAAAAGGTTTTATGCTCTACTGTTGTTGCCTTCTGGACATAATGATTTTACCATCTTTCTTCAAAGAACAGAAAGCTTCATTTTCAAGATGATGTGTTGCCAGATGAATCTGTCCTGAATTGCACCATTCTGAACCAGCTGGGAGACAGTATATATACATGAATTGTATACATTACATGAGGAATAGTGTTCATAGTACCATGATTTCCACAGTTTGCTGATAAACTGTTTATTTTTTGCCCAGATTGCACTCCTCCATAAGCAGACCATTAGTATCTTGTGGCGACACACTTTGTAAGCAAACTACATTGCCCTGTGTTTGACACAGTTGTTCACCCTTCTCAGTTTGTAAAATCTGGATCCAATTTTCAAATGAAAGATCATTTGAAATGCTGAACATTTATTTTTCCTGTGGAATTACTTTACTAATGTTTGGTGAATAGGCTCATTTCAACCTTGGGGGTTATTTATTTAGATTTTTATTCTCTTCAAAATGTTG
>VZRU01003006.1:403-12611 GCA_013398155.1 Pedionomus torquatus
TTTTTTTTTTCTGACTTCTAAACTGTCTGCTGAAGGCCGATAAATAAAAAGTGCTTGGTGGCAGATTAGGTTTTGTAAAGGTTGTGTTGTAAACTAAGCCTGAATTGTCCCCGTGGTTTAAGAATGTGTTGTATTTTTGTCAAATCAACGTGTAAGATTTGGCTGTTTGTGCGATTTGTCGCATTTACACCTGTGGCTCTAGAAAGAGTTGGGGAGGTGTTCTTGTTTTCCCTTTGAAAACAACCAGTTAGCTCTTACAGGAGTCAGACATGGAGTATATGCTGGCCTTCTTGTGTGGGTTTCAATGTAGATAAGTGCTCTTCTGTCACTGTTTTTTTTTTTTTTTAATTTATTTTCTTTCTTGATGGAGAAGTGTGGATGGTTGACTGAAGCCACAGTAGACAGTGACACAAAGGAACCTACAGGTGTCTGTTATCCAGCGAGTGTATTCATAGCAAAACTTGCCCCCACTCGAATAGAGCTGTGTAGCATCAGGTGATGTGTCCGCAGGTGCTTGGCTGTCTTGATGATGGAACAGCCTGTCCTGAACACCCCTCCACGCATCCCAGCAATTCCTAAAGTTTCAACTTAAGGTAGCATTTTGCGTCTCATGTAGTCAAAATTCAAAGCTACTGCTTTGGCAGATTTTGAACCACAATGGTTTAGGATTTATTTATTTATTTTAAAGGTCCTACTTGCAGTATGAGGCAGCATTTCATGAGGTCAAGGGGATTTAGGGTTTTGAGTTCTTTGGAGTTTACAGTGTGAACAGTTCCTTATGCTTATGCTCCATTATTGCTGTTCTCTAGTGGTAGGTCGCTCTCATTTTAACTTTCAAGTGTCAGCTTGCATTCAGTGTTACAAATGGGAATTTAGGAGTTCTATCCTTGGTTATGATGATTTTTTCACAGTGTCTTAACCAGAATTGGAGTGTATATGAGAACACGTACACCTGAGGAAGGAGAGCAAGGGTGAGGGTAAATGGAGTTTGAAAACTAGCTTGTGGCAACTAGCAGTGTCTGCAAGAAACGAGGAAATGAACAATTTAAAATCTAGCTACTGAAATTTCTGCTGTAAAATGGATGTATTTCAGGAGAGAATAAAATCTGGCATGCTTGCTTCTCTTGGTTTTGCAGCAATGATGTGTCAACTTCCTGAAGAGGTTTTGCAAGGTATGTGAACTAGGAGAAGGAAGACTTGCTGGGTAAAGAGTTGTAGAAAATTACTTCTGTTTCTCTTACCCAGAAGTTAGTTCCTTTAACATTTAAAACAGTTCTTTTGAGTTCTGACAAGATTGTGCCATGGACATCCATATGGGAATCTTATTAAGCTGTAATTTTTATCTAGCTGTTTATTTCTAACCACAAAATGTGGCCCCAATAGTCATTTCAGTATTGCATGTCAACTTTCTTTTATCAGTGAGTGTTTTTGAATGGATTGGGGGTGGGGGGGGAAATTCCTGCTTCCGAAAGTGAGACTGAACATTGGATTTGCGGTATGGACACAGGGAGTAACAGGGAATGTAATTTCCACTCAGAGGCTCTGCGTGTACCCACCTCTGCTCTTGGTTTCTGTGGCACTTCATGTTAGAAGCTACAGCAGAAAGGCTTCAGGGAGGAAGCATCGTTTTAAGCAGGTATTGAAGTTGATAATAACATGGCCCATTAAAACATCAGCCATTTTCCAGTGCATCAAGCTAACGTGGCAAATAATTAAAACCCAGCAAAAAAAGATTGTGTTTGTGTGTGGGAGAGAGGAGAGAAAGGAAGTGATTTCAAGAGTGGACTATTTTCATAGATAGATGCTAATTTTGGATGCCTCCATTTTAGAACCCTGAAATTACAACTGTTTTTCTAAGGGCTAAGCACGTGCAACTCCATTTTTAAGCAGTGAGTCTGTGATTAGGAAAGAATTAGCTTTGGTTTTGTTTTTTTTCTCAAGTCCTCAAAATTGAGTATGCTTTCAAGTTTGTTTTCCTTTTCTGTGTATGACTTCTTTGCCATCTGTTGGCAATATGCCTTCTGCTGTTTTTCCATACAAGTTCACTGTTTTTTTCCAGTTTCTCTTACTTCTAGTAGTTCTTCTCAAAGTCTTTATTTTGCAGACCAGATGTGCCACCTCTGCTCATCCTTGTCTCCTGTTCTTAAATAGTTCCTTAACAGTTGCAGGAAATAATTTGCCAGTTTATTAAACATTGGAATGTTGTACAGTAAAGAATACTTCTTTTCTCTATTAAGTTTCTAAAAAGTATTGCTGTGGACAAAGTGTGCTGTACTCTTCTGAAAAAGAGACATATACTAATTGCTAAATTAATAAGCTGAAAGCATGAGGAATAAGTGCAGGCTCTTGATATTGGTACTGAGCTCATAAAAGCACGTTAGAAATGTTGATGTGGCAGACTAATAAGATATTTTACCTCTTTACTTGAAGAGGTTCAGAGCGCACTCTGGTACTCAACACAACCCTGTCTTGTCTTACAGGCCCAGATAAAATGTTTCAGTGGATCTAGTGGGTTTATTTTTTTTGTTTTTAATTTTATTTTATTTGGAGGGATTAATTTAAAAGCTATTGACCTGGATACTCCTTTTGATTAGGCCGTAGGCACAAAATGAGATGAGAGATGACAAACATGAGCTTAACCCAATGTCGTGCTCCTGTAATCCTCCAAATAGCTGTTGGGGACAGCAGGTTTTGAGAGTGCAATTTAGGATGTCTCATGGCTTCTCTTAAACTGAGGTTGCTGCAGTGGCCTCCTTGGTCCTCCTCCACTAACTGAGCATCGCCCGTACGTGTTGTACCCTTGTGCCCATCCGTCTTGTCGTGTTTCATGCCACCCTTCCCAGGTTCAGGGCGGTGGCCCAGCAGCTTGGGTGATGGTGCCCTGGGCCAGTCACTCTCCAGGATTCCCTCAGCCTGAGCACAGCGCAGTAGATGGAGCCCTAAAACATTGCTTATCCAGCAAATCCCCAGAGTTTGAACAGTCAGAAGACTTTCTTCTGAAAGTCTGCTGTGTTTCTGTGTGATGCCTGCCCCCTCTGTTTTGCTCAACAGAGAAGCAAAGCTTTTATTATGCTCCCATCATGACTTAAGTAATATATTACATTGTGTTCTGATGCTGTCTTCTCAAAGGCATGGTAATTAATATAATTAGAAGTTGCAAATCAAATTAATTCTGATATAGGAGTTGCACCCGTTTATAGAAACATCCATGCAAAATTCTCTTGGGCTGCAAATGAGGTGATTTATCATCTGTGATGGTGTGTATTTTACAAGCAAAAAGACTACAGTAGTATAATCTGTTATAATTTGACATTAAGTGGTTGTGCAAAGCTAGAACTGCTGGTGTACGTTGGAACAGCATAAGAGGAGGAAAGACGTGATGGGAAAGCATTATATGCAGAAAGCTAGCCATGAAAAAAGTAAACCAACTAGTAAGGTTACTTTCATGTAAGAGAAAGGAGTATATTTAAAAATTGCATATGCGGGTTTTGCCCTTTTTTTCTCTGCTTGTTCCCCGCATCTCGCTTAATGATGTGTATGAATTGCAGTTGTGTTTGTGGATGTGGACTGAAATACTGCTTTGGTCCACAATTCCTCATTCCAGTGAAACTTCAAAGGGCTTCAAACAAGAGTGTCTCTCTGTTGGTGTGTTGCTGGTGGGTACCCTGTTGGCCACAGTGCCCTACCTGCACATCAGTTTCAGCTGCATGGATGAGAAGGGGTGGAATAAGCCAGTGATGTTTTGTGTTAACTCCTTTTCAAGAATGATTGCTTAAGCTACCTCATATAATTGGTTCTCTGAAGTGAACAAGTGCTATAATATTGTCCTGAAATGGTATCTCTAAGTGTGGAAGACCAAGCACTAAGTCGCTTATCAGTCACGCCTAATAAATTATGATACCATTTAGAAGGCTGCATTCAGAAAAATCTGTAAGTCCTCCATGTCTTACTGTGATGTTCCGGTAAATTATTTTTCTGTGCAAAGCAATAATAAGCCTTTTTTGTTGTTGTTTTTAAAATGTCTATAAAGAGACATACAGCTCATTTATCCACATAGTAGTTGGATTATATGTGTTGTAAACTTCACTGTGATAGCATCTGAGGTTATTTGCTTAGTGGACAATATGCACTTCTTGCTCCTTCCATGTCTGAAGAACCTAACAAGTTGCCTGGAGAACTTTGTCAGTGGTAATCAGCACTAGACAGAGAGCTTCCTGAGGCTGCTAAGTTTAACTTCTCTTCTAGGTAACGGTTAGAAAAAACTATGCACCTGTGTTTGCCGTCGTAATGCGTGCTGGTTTCGGTGTAGCCTGTCAGGCTGGCTGGTGCCATCTTCCATTTTGCTAGTGAAAAAAGCTGGGGGGAGGGGAGGCATGGGAAAAGAGAAGGAGGAAAATCAAGGATACCAGATGGTATCACAGGGTTAAGTAACTTTAATCTTGGAAATAGCCCATTCATAAACTGGTCTTAATGAATATTGGCTGAATATTGTAATTCTTTGCCCGCTTAAAATAAATTTTTAACTACAATTGGTTATAAATATGCATTAGACGTGGCTAGAGGAAACAGGAAGCGTATGCTGATGTTTGAGTTCTTTATGTTATCATCTTTCTGTTATGAAAGTCAGATCCAGTTTCTAAACTGTTGAGTTAGTAATTGGTAAAGATCTCTTCCTAGCCATCTTGGCCATGAGGTTTTCTAAGAGGAATCTTGAATAAGATGTATTTATAATTGTATTTGACAGAGCATTGCTTGCTGTTTTACATGGATTTCTGCAAGAAACGTCTTGATTTGGATGAAGATACTTTACGAGGTCCCTCCCTGTCTGCCCGTGTCCCTGATCATCAGTTAGACAAAGGAAATACACTCAGTTTAATGAACACTTTTGCAGACCTTGGTAATGGCTGTAGTCAAACTGGTTGCAAAATGTAATGTCAAGAAACTAAAAATAACAGCACTCATTTGTGACAGGCTTGTGTCTTCCAATCTTTGTACTTGTCCTTGTTACTGCCTCCCCACAGACACACAAAGAGAAACGGTATTTATATTTTGAAGAGCTAATGGTCTGTGGAATAGACTAAAGCAAATCAGCTGTGACTTTTCTATGAGCTAATGAAACAGTTCCTAAGAGACCAAAGAATTACAAAATGAGCAGGTTTTTAGAGATGTCATGGCTGAGTTAGAATGAAACCTCTCCGGGGAAAAAGCTGAAGAGTCACCGTTCTTTGACTCTAAAAGGCAAAACGAGCTTCAGTCTTGAATTGGAGCGGAAGAAAAATTTGCCCTGATATTGTGAAGGTCTCAGAAGTGAAGATGTGTCTTGCTTCCTGAAGGTAGAATGTCTTTTTGTAGAAGATGGTATCTTTCTTGACGTCCTGCCGGCCTCTTGGGGGGCATTGCAGCAGCAACCTGTCCCAGCAGAGCCAGAGTTGATGTGTAGCTTCTTGTTGGGTAGAACTGCACTGTGAACTACAACCAAAAAAAGCCCCATTCCCAACTAAACGCCACCCACCCCACCCACAATCAACCAAAAGAAATTGCTGTGGCAGCCCTAGCATAACCATTTGGTGCTCTTAGTTCACTCTTCTCTTTAGTTTGTAACTTTTGCTAAATGAGTTAACTGGCCTATGCTTTGGTTTCCTCGCTATAAAATGAGGAGTAGAAAAGTAATAAAGTTTATCTTTAGTGTAGGCATGCTTACTAATTTAATTCCTGTTTGTATTAAAATCAAATTATCATGGAACACTTTAAAATAATACTATTCTGTTATAAAATGAACCTCTGCAGGAATTTATGACAAACCTGCTGCTGTAGAGGGGAAGCTTTATCAGAAGATCTGTTTAAGGCAGTAGATAAGTCTCCTAAAATCTTCTTTGGAATCTGATAGTTCAGCGTTTATTTGGCAGCCTGTCTTCCAGATGCTCGATTAGTAAGAACGAAGAGGCTGTGGAGGTGGCAATAAGAAATCTTGCCTAATCAGGATGATGAATCTTCGTTATGCTGGGAGATTCTGTGTATCTTTCAGGCAAGGCAAGCCAACCCAAACAAGCGATACTGCCCTCCCCGGAATCCAGGACCACCATGTGTTTAGGAAGCTCTGATGTTTCCCGTGTGCTACACTGGTTCTTTTCTGTGATCAGCAGCTGTTGCTGGCCATACATCTGGACTTCAGCTTGAGGACGACGTAAAACAAACTAGTTTTATGTTTTGAAGAGATAAAGATCTGTGGTATGGACTAACACAAATCAACTGTGACGTTCCTATGAACTAATGAAACAATTTCTAAGAGACCAAATGGTTATAGAGAGTGGTTGTTTTATTTACCAGTCCTCTGTAGGAATCTGCCGGCCGCTGTTTCTCTTCAGTGAAGAAGAAAGTCAGAATGCCAGTGGCATAAAAGCTGCTGGGCCGCGATCCACGCGCAGTGACACGGCCAAACAGCAGATGCGTGCAGCAACTGGAGGAGGAGATAAAAGAACCGTCCTTTCAACCAGAGTCGCGTCAGCCAAATCACAACCAGCTGGTTTATTGCATCGGGCATTTCTGCTGATCCACCAGAACGCTTATGCATGCTCCGCTTCTCACATGTGCATGCACACGTACCACCCTATCAAAGGCTGGGCTGATTTATTTTTTTATTATTTTTTTTTTTAATTTTTGTTTTTGAGCCTTTTCATCCTGGTTCTGTCTTGCTTTTAGCCACTGGTTTAGGGATGATGTAGACCTGAGGTGCCTGGGGGAGGACCGAAACTGTGGGAGGAATGAGAGAAACTGTGACTCAGGAAATTCAGTTTCTTCCTTAGCCCCAGCATGCGATGATGAATGTGCAGACTATTATGCCTGCAATCCTGAAACCTCCTTCCTTTGATCATATTTTTTGGACACTTGAGAGGCCTCTGTGTCCCCTCATATGCTCTTTCCCCACTTGGAGCAATCTGTATTCCTAGAGGCATAGTTCAGAAGCAGTCCTTGTGTGTACTTCACTCAACTCCAAGGCCAAACACCTATGCGGGGATGATCTCATCAGTCAAAGAGAAATCTCAGCTGGCTGACAATGCCAAATTTGTAGAGCTTGGGATTGTAGCTAGCTCACATGCATTAAGAGCTTGGACTGCTAAGAGAGGTCCTAGAAGCATCGCGGAAATGCCTGGTTTATGACTAATAAATTTTAACATAGCCACGAAAATACCCAGGGGTGAGCAAAAAGTCATTCGGTGCTGATTTGGACAAAAGCAAGGAATCTGTTATCTTGCAGCTGGGATTAAAACCATTAAATTTACCAGATACTGCAAATTTCTAGTCTTTGTCATGGCATAACTGCTTAAAAAAAAAAAGTCAGACTAGACTGTAAGCCAGAAATATATCTATAATTTAGCTATATATACTTGGACAGTAGTTCTGTAGCGGCTGTAAAGTTTCCCTATAGTCCTCGCCCCTATCACTCTTGATAGCTCTCCTGATGATTTGTATACAAGCTCTAGCCAGGAGGAAATGGAGCAACATTTACCTGACTTTATTTATTCCCATAAGATGCATCTTGGTTGTGAGGGATAGAAATCTCTTATGACTCAGTGTGCGAGCGTTGCAGAATTGGATGAGGCTGGGTGCTCTTGCCCTTTTTGTTTCAGAGCTGCGGGGGACTTAGATAAGAGATCAAAGTGCATCAAATTCCATTATTTCAGTATCTATGGGACAGTATAATGCATGACTACTCTAGGACTATGCCTGTGTCTGACTTTTATTCATCATTGTAATTAAACCCAGATGCAGAGTCTGTTCTGTGTACTGAACGTTAATCACAGCATTTTATTAACACGGTGGTAGAAATCTGTAATTCAGACAGTGTAGGTTAAGACCACTATTTGTTTTGCCTGAGTAAGTGAATTTTACTTAAAGTTCAGAAAGAAAAGCGATTGCTCTCAGGTTTTGAGCAAACAGGTGTAAGCATTGCTGGACTACAGACGTCCCAAACTGCTAAACTGGTTTGGTCTGTGCTGTTGCTTAACAGGAGGCAGTGAACTGCTGCATTCAGTGGATCAGATCAGCAAACTAATGCTCTACATTCTAATGTCTAATTAAGACACTGGAATTAATATTTAAGACCTGAAGACTTTATTTTTGTGCTCTATAATAGTACTTGCTTAATTGCCATTGCCAGTTTCTGATGTTTTGAGATTTCTTTTGGTTTCTGTTTGGGTATTATGATTTGCAGTTGCACCCAGGTATCTTCAGTTTAGCTTATGAAATGTGATTAAGTCATTGCTTTACTGTCTGCTTCACAGAGTTCTGTGGTGGTACATCTGTATGTTTGGAGACCTTGAGGCATTGGCAGGCTGTCCCAAATGGAGTGGCATCCTTGAAAGTATATTGCACCTCTTAAAAAAGGAAATTATTACTTTTAAAATTCAAGTTAAAAAACCTCAATTTAAAAGAACTGGTAATTCTTTTCTATGTTAGTGCTTTTTCACCTCCGTAGTTCCTGGGTCTCTGAGCCTCTATGGGCTGTTCTTACAGTGTTCACAAGCTATTAAAATGCTATCTGTAATCACTGACCTGTGAATACAGGTCCACACCACTACTTGACAATTTTTAGGCATCTGCAAATCTTGAATTAGTAAGCAGCACTGTGCGGGCAGTGTTACTCTAAGATCTGTCCTGAGCCAAGAAGGCTCCTCTGCTTGCCCTGACAGAGACACACCTCTGGCTAATGGAATCCATGCCAATCTGCGGTGGCTGTGATGGCCAGGTCCCCTCCAGCAGCTGGGCTGGGTTAGATGGTGGCCTTTGGTCCAAACCCGAGTGGGATGCCTGATTGCTGTCCCACCCTGTACTCAACTGGAAGGGTAGTGTGGTACCTAATCCATCAGAATTGAGTCATATGATAAGTCACCTGGAGCTCTGCTGGGCTGTATATAATCCAGCTGGTCATCTGTAAGAACCAAAAAAATGTATATCTGAATTTAGACAAACTCTAGAATTTCTAAGAATTTAAGTTGTACGTATTTCACTGTGTGGCTAAACTACTAAAAGTAAGTTTACCAAAGAATGCCTTTTGGCATCCTTTTGTAAATACAGCAGGGTTCTTAACTAACTCCATCTACTGTAAATCATTCAGAGACACAGTGTTTAATGACTTCCTTTAGGAGGAAAAAAACCCCACACTATCCACACAAAATTTCATGCTCCAAGTAATCTTTGTTTTCCTCTATAATCTCTGTTCTTGTTCAATGAGTAACCTGTGTTGGTTTTTTTTTTTTTTCTATCTTCCAGAAGCAGCAAGATGACCTAAATCTACAGCTTCCTGGGGAAAAGTTCACTTTGCCCTATATATAGCTTCTCCCAAAGTGTCTTTATGTAGCTGTCACCTACTCGAGCTGATAAACTGAGGACAAAAGAGCTGTAGTTTTAGGCTGAGGGAGGAAAGACAGATGTTTTATCCTTCTTTTTTGGGGGCCTAGTAAATACCTCTTATGTGCTTGCCACTGTCTGGATTCCAGCATGGTGAAGGCCAAGCTTCCAAACTCCCAGCTGCGACCTACAGAAATTCACGATCCTGAGTCTCTTCAATGTGCTGTGGCTAGATGACCAATTACCTCTTGGTTAACGAGTAAATTGGATCATGCCTTCATGCTGGCAGGAGTTTCTGTGGTGGACTCTGAACGTTGATGTCTTGGGGTCAATGTGTTCTTTGCTGTGGTCAGATCATGCAGATTGAGATTTCTCCAAGTCAGGGCTGCTGGTGCAGTGGTACTTTTGTTGGAAAAGCAAAAGCTGGGAAAATGGTAGTAGCAACTATGTCATAAGTGCTACCAAACAGGCTGGTAGTGTTGAGGGATCAGACAAATGTTTCCACCACAAGGTAACAAGTCAAGTGGTGAAGAGTACTGTAGGCCGAGGGAAATTTGTCCATCCCTTTGTCAGTATAAGTTTTTTTTTTTTTTTTAAGTAACAGAGAATCGTCAGTCAGTGCATCAGCAACGTGAGCTATTTGGGCTTTTCTGGGGAGAGAAGGGTACTTTCTGTGTCCCTAAAGAAAGTGCTGCTGCCTGATGATAGCATGTGCTACTCTCCTGGGGACTTCACCAGACAGAGGATGGGTGCCAACGAAACCCGTGGGCCCTCCTGTGTTGGGGTTTGTATATACCTTGGCACGTGGGGAAACTATCATCTGCATCCATTTATCTTGATTTGAGGCAGGATTCTGTTCCAGCTCTTGAAAACGGTGGCTTTGACAGACACTGCTCAGAAGCGAACCAGGCTGAGGCCAAATGAGTGGTTTGGGGGCTGTCTCTGTGTTGAGGGGGCTGTGAGCTGAAAGCAGGTGAAAAATGTGGCCTGCCTTGTGATTGGCACTGTGTGTGTGTCTGTCTGTTTCTGGTGCAAAGGGGTCTGATCTAACCATCTGCCGCTGCTTTGCTTTTCCCCTGTTTTCCACTTGCAGCCGTGTGCTACCGTCACTTTGTGGTGGCTTTGGATTATCTGATCCCTCAGTGAGTCAGCTCATAACCGTCAAGTGTCTGACATGGGTTCTCTCGTTCTTACTCTCCTCCTGTCAGATTAGTGAACCAGGCTGACTCCTTGGTGGATTTATCTGCGCTCTTTGCCATCTGTATATTGCGTTTTACTTTGTGACATCTTTGAAAAGGTCTAGAGGTGTCAGGTATGAGATGTGTGCTGTTACCACCTGGTATTAAAGGAGTTTTGGCTTCTCCATGTTGCAATTAAGGATATCCTCAAACTGGATTGCATACCTGAGCATGAACAGAAGGAATATCTGATACTGGTTTGGGGAGTGGATGCATTTGGGAACGGTCTGCAGATGAAATGCAGTCTAAAGCAGTGCCATTTCTAACTTCAGTGGGGCGGTGTTTTCAGTTGGAAGAACTTGCTGCTTCAGGACAGATCTCTGGTGTAGATAAAGATTTAATTCTGCTTTTCTTAAATGTGATTGTTCTGATCTTAAAAAAAAAAATCAAAAAACCAACCCAATAAACAAACACAGCGCAACATAATAAAAGAATCCAAATTCGTTAATAAAGTTGACTGGTTGTTCTTCCTCACTATTTTCTTGGTTTCAGAGAAGCTTCCTTAGTGTTACCTCGCAGTAGTTTGTGAGTATATTGGGTAAGTGCGGGCCTGGGTGAAGACTTGGGCGGGCTGTTGGTGTTGCGCCGAGGCTGCGCTAGCCCTTGGGACACAACTGCCCACAGTAACATTATTCATCTGCTTTGCGGGGTGCTGCTCTGCCTCTTTCCTCACACAAGCCTTCCAGTTATGACTCCGTGGACAGTTTCCAAAGTCTGAACATAACTTGGCAAGCTTTGTCACTGCTGTTAGGAGCTTGATTACCTTTGTGCATATGTATGTGAGGACTGCCAGTGTATGTGGCTTTTAATGAAACAACTTCTCTGTTGTCTAAAATGTTTGGAATTAAGAAATTAGTTAAGTATGCAAGAGCAGAAGCTAAGCTGGCCATCTCAGTTTGGCTTTCCTGGTCTAGAAGTTGTCCTTATTCTAGTTTGGTGTCTCTCGGGAGAGGCCATTAGTCTCCTTTTGAAGTCAGTACTAATTTAAAGCAAATTGAGGGACAAAACCCTGTTTCATGAAATAGACTGGAGAAGCAAATCTTGCTGCTTCTTCATGTGTCTGTTGATGCAGTGTTTCCAGCTCTTGTCACTTCTGCAGTAATGCCATGCTTTTAGCTTGCTCAAACCCTCTTGCTCCTTACCTTTCTGGTTAGTTTTCTGAATTCAGAACCAGTAATGCTGAATGTGAGCAGTAAATACCATCTTTACAGCTTTTTTTTTTTTTTTATCTCATGAACTGAATAGGGTCAGGCTTAATTTTTGGCTTGGAGACCTACAAAAAAAAAAGCCTGAAAGCTACAGGAGATGTGGCTGCTGGGGCAGTGAGGGACACCCCTCGTTGTTGGTCAGTGGTAAGCAAACGGCCTGGTCCTTTGTTGGGGCTGTGGAGTGCTGTGAAGCTGTAGAAACCATTTTCTGAATGAGACCACTTGCTGCCACTAATGTTTCCTTGATTTATTTCATAAAAGATGCTGGCCAGGTTTCAGTCTGAATACAGTAATGCATTTTCACTGGACAGAATATAACTATTTATATTAGACCAATAACTGTTGCCCTTTCTCTCTTAAGAAAACTTAAGTAACACATCAAACTGAAGTAAGATACTTTTTTTTTTTTAATCC
>VZRU01003006.1:12813-26039 GCA_013398155.1 Pedionomus torquatus
AAGATACTTTTTTTTTTTTAATCCTAGATGCAGAGTGGTCACATGTTCCAGCAATAAAGTGCTTTTACGTATGTCCACATAGCATGCAATAATCCCACATCTAGTTGTTCGTGGATGACCTTACATTTTGCTTATTGCAAGCCAAATCCTCCCCACCGGTGCAGCTGCCTGGTGCTACTCAAGTAACACAAGCAGGTTTGTAAAGCTGGAGATTCAGCATGTGCTAAAACCTCCAGCTAGCATACAGTCAGCAGATTAAGCTTTATAAAGGTATGTTTGTGTGGTTGTTTTGTGTTGTTTTTGGTTTTGTTTTGTTTTGTTTTTCCTCCCTAGCCCTTCATTCCTGCTTCTGCTTGTAGATTGTGCTGAAGGAAACCGGATTTGGCCAAGAACCTTTGTCCTTCCACTGTAGGTGTCTTCTGCCAGTGGGCCATTGAAAACCCAGAAGAGATCAAACCAGAATTGCTAATGAAAAGTGATTTTGTCCAAAAAATTTCTTCTCTGATATTTAAAGCTTTTGGTTTTTTTAGCATCTTACACTTCCAGGTGGACATGACAGTGTCTACAGCCATTTGTAGTAGCTTCGACAAAACAAGGCTCAGATCTAATGAGCGTTATCTTTCCTATGTTATTTGAATTAGCTTTGAGTTAAATATGACAAGTATCATTGCTAGTTGTTAAACTGATCATAGACTATATTCCCTTTGGATCACAGCCCTGTTGGGTACAGTGTTGGAAACTGCATATTAACAGCTGTGTGAATTGGACTGTTGTCTGGTGCCCGTGAACAAGGGGATACATGAATAGTTATGCATGTGCTCAGTGAAGTTACTTTCTGGAGATGACATGATTTTAGCAAGGTGCTGGTCAAGCTTTGCCCTCGCTGCTCCTACAGGGACCCTCTTTTGATCAACCGAGAACTAAGGCTCAAGAAGCTATTTCACAGTTACAGATTATTTATGGCAAACACACACCTGTTATTCTTGTATTGAAGAGATCTTTAGTTGTTTTTCTGATGTTTACTCTTCTGATTTATTTAGAGATCAGTCCTGTATCCCTTTCAGCCTTTGTTTTTCTAGGCTAATGCTTCTATTTTTATTTTGTTTGTTAGTGAATGTGATAATCAAGCAAGTTGGTTTTCCTGAAAAACAAAATGTCTTCTGTAGTCAGTAAAACAAAAACAAAGGAAAACAAAAAAAGGAAGAAAAAAGATTAAAGCAGGGTATATTTTAAATGATTGAGGGATTGTTCGCTGACTTCTCAGCATCTTGCAGTGAATTTTTTCATGGTGACTGATAATGGAAATCATAGACAATATTTACTTTAAATCTGCAGAATGTGCAGCTCAGAAGCCCAAGGGCCAAGCACTTTTCATGTGCTGCTTGTGATGATTCTCTTTCATCGGGGTAAGCCATTCTGTAACACTGAAGACCTCACAGGAACTGAGCATTACATGAAGTGATTAAAAAAAAAAAAAAAATCAGGAGCAGGCCTGTAAGTTATTGCAAGGCTAATTTCTGTGCAAAGCTTCAGCGGAGCAAAGGTTTCTTTAACTTGATCTGCCAGTCTGAAATTGCTCTGCAGGGACTTGCTGCATGGCTTTCAGCAGATTTCATTTGATGAACATTGGACTCATTTTTGTTCATGGAGAAAGCCATGCCCAGCCTCTGCCTGCCCCCAGGGAAGCATCTCGAGCTGCCCATCTCCCAGAAAAATTGGTTTATTTCTGCTTCTACTGCCTGATTCAAAATAACAAATGAAAGAACAGAAAATTATTTGCTGCAGTAATTTCTGTTTGTGTCTTTACTGCAGTGGAGATCTGCCTGTAAGAAAAGGGGGTACGCCAAGGAAAGGCAGGAATTCAGGCTCGTCTTCCTAGAGTTGCCTCTTTGGTTCAGAGATTACTCAGCACATCTTTTACTGTCCCCAGGGAAACATCTTCCCTGGCTTCACTTAACCGCAGTGGTGTGTAGGGAGACAAAGTGAGTTTTGTCCTGTAGGTCCTTGGGCTTGGAGAGGTGGCACTGCATGCCATCTGCTTCCCAGGCTACTCTGCTGCACCTGCCACCTCTCAGAGATGCGATGGAGAGGCGTCCTTTCGGGGACCGTATGGTGAGCTAGTAAGTCTAGAAAAATAATGAAAGTATTTCTGCAGTAATTGAGTGGTAATTTTTTCTGCTTATGGTGTTAAAATCTGAGCTAGAATTGTCTAGGTTGGAAGGGACCTTTCAGATCATCTAGTTGAACCATCAGCCTAACTCTGATTAAAAAAAATAAATAAACCACTAAACCATGTCACTAAGCACTATGTCAGCCCCTCTTTTAAATACTCTGGGGATGGTGCCTCAGCCACTTCCCTGGGCAGCCCATTCCAAGGCTTAATAACCGTTTCAGTGTAAACATTATTTTTCTGATATCCAATCTGAACCTTCCCTCGTGCAACTTGAGAGTATTTCCTCTTGTCCTATCACCTGTGACCTGGGAGAAAAGACCAACAGCTCTCTACACCCTCCTTTCAGGTAGTTGTAGAGAGGGATAAGGTCTTCCCTCAGCCTCTTTTTCTCCAGGCTGAACACCTCCAGCTCCCTCAGCCTGTCATCAGATTTACTCTCCAGACCCCTTGCCAGCTTTGTTGCCCTTCTCTGGACCCACTCCAGCTTCTCAATGTCTGTTTTTGTGGTAAGAGGCCCAAAAGAAGCTTCTCTGCCTCTTCTCTTTGAGCCTACTTAGCTATTACGGTTACCTATGTAGTTACACCCTAATGACTCCCAAGGTAATGAGGTGTAGTCTAGACTGAATGTCGTAAGTTAAACCTAGGAATTCCCAGATTTTTTTCCTGACAGCTGTTTTGCTGGGGTTGTGTGTGTTTTTATTTTTGACACCGTAATGTACTGAATATCTCCAAATTTACTGCCTCAAAGCTCAGTGTTAGTCCACTTTGGTGTTTTATCATGACTGTAGTGTATCTGTGTGTGTATATAAAGTGGGGAAAAAACTTACTTTAGTGCTTGTATGGGTCATAGCAGGACATGGTTGTTTTTCCCTAAACATTAATGCAAGAGAATATGATAAGTAGAAGTATTTCTTGATATCCTCATAAAGCCTGAAAAAGTGTCAGTAGCATTATGTTAGTGATACTAGGCTTTCATTTCTGACTCTGAGGGACATTGAAAATAATGCTTTGGTACAGGGCCTGAGCAGTTTCCTTGTACCAGTGGGTCTAAATTGGAGTATTTGAAAGTCACAGGTAATGTTCCTGGGAAACAAATGCTTTTAAATTTGCACAGATGACCTTTGTGTTTCCATATGGTCTTCTCAACTCCAGCCCTAAAACAGCATCTTGTCTGTCGCTGTATTAGATGTCCAGGGTTTCTGGTGTAGCTCACACAACATGAGAGATCCTTCCTTGCGTATGGATGACCTGAGGCTGGAGATATCCAAGCTTTGCAGCTGCTCTTGAATGGGGTCATTGGGGTGAAATGGGCCTTTGTCCTCTAACCAGTCAGTCCATATTGGGAAGAATGACCTCTCTGTTTTCATGTCCCTCCTCTCAAACAGTTTTCTGTTCTGAGATTTTGTAGCAGCCTCAGCCTTAATTCAGGCAAGTACTTAAGTAGGTGCTCAAGTGCCTTGTCCCTGGTAATGTTTGAAATGCTCAGTAAGTGAGCTGCTCCTGGGGTAGTAGTAGGAAGTATTGGGGATGTTGGTAGATATCCCTATGTGATGCTTGCAGTCAGCAGGATGAATCCATTGTGAAAACTTCCAGTTTTCATTCAGAAAGCTAATTTTCCATGTAAACAAAGCTCTTGCCACCTTCCATGAGAGCAAATGTAAGCAGGGGAATGGCCTGATGAAATAGAGGTTTTTCCTTCATCCCGTGGGGGCTGAACAAGGTGAGGTGGGAACTGTGGTGGCTGCAGAGGCTGGGCCAGGCTCTGTGTTCCCTGTCTTCTCCTCTTGTGGAGCCCTGGACCTGCTTCAGTTCCCCCTTCAAACCCACCTACCATGAAAACGCCTGTGTTGAAAGGAACACAAGTATTTTTGGTGTAAAACCAGCACAGGCAAGATCCAAAGAAGAGTATTTAAAAAGGCACCCAAAAACCAACAAACCCAAACCATAGGCTGAAAATGTTTGAGACAGGTGGTAGCTTACACAGTTAGTGGTGGGTGTCATACCTTTATTCATCTGTGAAGTTGAACGTTTGCTGCTTGTCCTGGTTGTACCAGCAGCTGGCTCTGTTTCTCATACACAGCAGTAAAATGAATGCGTGTTTTCTGGTGACAGACTAAAGAAATGACCAGATGCTCATTGAACTGTCTCTATGCATTTAAAACTTTAAAATAAATAGGAAAAACATGTTCTGGAAATATTTCACTTGTATAACCAGCTCCTGAGAGAGCTATTTATGATTTCTTTTTTTTTTTTTTTTTTCCCCCCCTACCTGTTCTTGGCACAGGCCTTTTTTCTGTTAGAAGAGGTTTGACAGTTGNTTTTTTTTTTTTTTTTTTTTTTTTTTTTTTTCCCCCCTACCTGTTCTTGGCACAGGCCTTTTTTCTGTTAGAAGAGGTTTGACAGTTGCGTGAGATCACACTTGGATTCGTGCCCCGTGAGCCAAAAACGCAGAGTCACTGCTTGTGAGGACAAGACTTCACAGGAAAAAATAGAAACATTGCCCTTGTGTTCACTTGCTAATACTGCATCGAAAAGTAGAGCTTCATCAAGCTTTAGCCTGCCTTGATACTCATACAGTCGTTCCTTGCTGTTAGATAGAGTGCTGCTTTAAAAAACAAACAACAAACAACATATTCAATAATTATAATTTTTTTAGTGTCTGAGACATTCCTTTGAGATTAATGAATGACTGGCTGAGATGAGCTGATAGCCAGAATCAGCGCCTGTGGCTGTTTACTGCTGCTGTTCATTAACTCCAAGTTGAAATGATTAATGTTATTATCAAATGACACTAAACAAATAGCCAAATCGCTGTTTTTATGTGTGTTCATTCTCACGCCAGTGGGAGATGGCAGCAAGTGTGCGCCTGGGAGAGATGACCCTGCAGGACCCTCTCCAGGCTGTGCCCATATCTCTTGTGTACAGCCCGGCAAGGCAGGGTGCTGTTGCTACCCCCTGATTCAAACCCCATTTCCAGCTTCAGGATGTGGAAGAAATGGAGAAGTCCCTCCACGGGTTCCTTGGGGTCTAGCACCAGGGCTGGCTGCACAGGGGGACTCGTGCTTGAGGTGCCCTCGTGTATGTGAGGCTTCCTCCACCTGTGGCTTTCTAGCAGACTAATGCAGAATCATGCTTAAAAAAAGCTGTGGTTAGGCCGTTGCAAAATGCAGCATTGATTATATCCTTTAATTGGCCTCAGGAAGCCTCCTGGCCGCCTCTGCGTAGCTGGTCCCCCGCTGCGCTGCCGAGGCTGAGGCTTCAAGTCACATACCTGGGTCCTAGGGACATCCAGTCTGTGCTAGAAATCCAGGCACCGCTAAGAAAATGAAAAAGCCTGTGGATCCGAGCCTGCCGTCAAACTGCCAAGGTGTGGCCGCTTCCTGCTTCAGCAGGCATTCATAATTGAGGATGGCTTTGTTTAAGAGGCAATTAAAATATTTCAAATTGAGTACAAAGTATGATCAAGTGAAATATAATGTAGACTCCTCTGAGTTCTGAAACAAACCCTGCTGTTATGGTGTCAAAGCAGTTGTCCCGCACCTCTGCTTTGGGTTTTCTTGCTCTGGGGTTTGGCAGACCTAGCTCACCAGCAGCCCCATCTGCTTTTTGAAGCCCTTCTGCAATAGGACATGGACTCTTAGCACTTTCCCCCCAGGTGGTTTATCCTTAGAGTGATCTGTTTTCTCTCCTATCTGTGGTTTGATGGAAAATCCTTTATCAGGTTTCTACCTGGCTTACCTTGCCAGGGAGAGCCCATTGCTAGCCCTCCCTCCTGGGCTAGCACAGCTTGGCTTCAGTGCTCTGCCTTGTTAACCATTCTTCACCTGGTCAAGGGGAAGGTCCCTGTCAAGGGTTTGCAGAAGCCTTCTCCTGTGTTACCCCTTCTGTGTATTTTGGTTGGGTAACAGACTGTATCTCCATAAAAAGAACTACTTTGTCCTCCTTCAGACCTCTTTTTTGGTGCTTGCTTACAGCTGGGTAGCTACAGAGAAAGTACTTCGTGTTGTCAGGTGGGGTGGTGCATCAGTGGTAGATGATCTGAGATTGGTGCCTGTTTGTCCGTTACCAGTTATCTCTTATCTGAGGCTAAATTGACGCCTCCCAGAAGACCCTACGTGGGGGTGATGTTCTTGTTCCAGCTGGGGCCGTTGTGGCTGTTTAAGCTCTGATTTAGGAGCTTGGTGTATGAGGACTTAACATTCGATACGATGGGTTTGGATGCGTGTTGGAACTTGCTTCAGGCAAGGCTGCTCAGCTGCTTTCTGGACATCCCCCCTTTGCCCACAGGGGATCCCTGCCGTGCCGTTGGATGGCAACGCCAAGATAACACCATACGCTGAGCCTAGAGATGAGATCATTCCTCACTTCGTTTCACTGATCCTTTCATACCCTGCTCACTCTGTACTTCAAAAATACTTTCCTAGTTCTGCGTAATATTTCTCCGGTGCATGTTACTACGTTCTTACTAGTTCAGGCCAGTAGGTACATACACATGGCTTCTGTTTACGCAGGGAAGTACAAGCCTGCATTTATACTTCAGCCGTCCTCCCCTGATGGATTGCTCTGCTCTTCAGCTTATGTGCGTTTTCACGCGTACTCTTGTTTTGGCTCTTGGTCCCCAGCCTGTCCTCCTGGCTAATTATGGCCAGTTTCTGTAATTTTGCTACCTTGTTCCTGAAGTACTTAGAAGGGCTGTTTTGTTCTTGGAATTGCTTTCAAACTGACCTAATTCTTGCCAAAAGATACATTTTAGCACTCTTGCTATTTTTTAAGTGTTTGGAGTCAGGATTTCACAACTGGCTGAAGTCCCTGGTGGGGGCACTCCTTCATCTTCCTCTTGGCTGCCTGTTCCCAGCTTTTCCAGCGGCTCTAGCCATGGCACAGCTGATGGGGAAGGGCTTGCTGATTTTTCACGAGGTGACGAGTTGGCTGTATCGGTGTCCCCGCAGCCAGGAATGGGAGCCAGGGCCAGAGAAGTGGCAGGGAGTTTTTAGAGCAGCTGGACTCAGCTGCACCCTAATCCCCAAATCTCCCGAAATGGCACCAGGAGGTCAAGGGGGCTGCATGTGCTGGGCTGGCTACGCTGAGCTGGGGGCTTGGTAGGCAGTTTGGGGCATAAATACCGCTTTTAGCATGTTATTTTGCCCACCTGGAGTCACCTATATGTCTATACTCTCCACTGGGTACCTGCTTGTCCAGTAATCTGTATCAAGCCCTTCATGTAGGGGGTTGCTCGGAGTTGTCTGATGCCAAGCTTTGGGGGTTATAGGATGGTAGATCTCAGCCAAACACATGCCTTAGGAGGCAGAAGCACCTGTGAGTTTAAGATTTATTTTTTTTTTGTCTGCTCTACCCTGAAGTGAGCCAAAGCCTCCACGCAAGTGGTTTGGGGGTGTGTGCGTGGGGGACAGTGTCTGGGCTACACCAGGCATGTCTAAGATCATGGGACAAGCAGGGCAGGTTGTGAGGGAGCCCGTGTGCTGTGCTGCATATGGGACCCAGTAACAGGCTGCATCCGAGCTGCCTGCAGGCTTCAACTGTTACCCGGGATGATCCATACTAGCATTTTTAGCTGTTACCCTTTTGATTTATACTATAAACAAGTTGCACTGATTGATGTTTACCCTTTCCACAAAGTAAATATGTGTCTGAAGGAAGTGTGAACAATTCTCCTATTTCTGTGTGGACTGTTAGCGTTCCGTCAGCTTCTCCATCCTAGCTCCAGAGTGCTTCCCCCGTCTCTCGTGCTTGAACGCAGCCTCTGAAAAACATGTTAACTGGATCCACTTGTTTGGGGTGTTATTTTTTATTTTTGTTCCACAGTTCCACAGCGGTAAGTGGATGCGACACTGTAGGTTTACTCTGTACCTTTCAGCAGAGGAGACAGTCTGTGTGATTTGTTTTCAGCCTCTTCTGCTACAGGACCATTTGCTTCTTCCCAAAACTTCAGGTTTTCATTTGTTGTTAAATCTGCTCCTCATTTCTCCAGCAACGGTCTTGCTTGAACTGTAAGTGCTGTTGTTTAACATGGCCATAGCGCTGTAATAACCGTCTGCGCTTGCCAGGAGAAAGAAAGGTTTTCTGCAAAGATAACCACTTGGCGTTAAGTAGGACAGAACATGTAGCAATAATGCAGATGTTGTGGTTTCCTTGTGGGGCAGGATGATCCACACACATGTGCTGTTCGTCTGCCACCAGCTGCAGAAATGACTGCTGGCTCCTTCTGATAGATTTTTCTTCTCCTTACCCAGCTGTTTTGCTTGCAGTCCTGGGGGGTGTAGACATCTCAGGAGGTTGCATTTTGTCCCTGAGTACCCTTAATTTAATGTTTAGGGGAAGCTGTTCTTCCCTGGTTTTGCTCACTGCAGCAACCTGATAGAAAAGCATGAATTTTTGTAAATTTTTATGGATCTCTTCCTTCCCTTCATAAAAACCCCAACCCAACAAACCAACAACAAACTATTAAAATAAATGTGCTCGAAGCTGTAATGAGAGGACTCTGTTGTCTCTCAGAAGCTATGGCCTGATGCTGTCAGTGGGGCTGGCTGGAGAGATGGGGTCCATTCTCTGGTGAGGAATTTGATGGGTCTGCGATGCGTTGGTGTATGTTACCCACTTCCCTGAAGATATTTACACCTTGATATTTGGTGGGATCGCTGGAGAAAGGAACAAGGACAACTAAAAGCAACATGAAGCTGGTGAACAAGAATTTGTAGTGGAACCGTACCCAAGGACGTGGCCCTTGAGTCAGAGAAACCTATGGTGCAGCCTGGAAATACAAAAACTGTCTGGTTGCGTCAGGAGATTTTGCTTCCAGGGATTAATTGCTGCTTTTTAATTACTGCTTTTCCCCTACAACTCCTCCTTGCTAATCTTTTGTAGTTAGGTTTGCATTGGTGGTTAATCAAACTTCAGAGCAGCAGGTGATTCCTGTCTGCCAGGTGAGGTTGGGATTGCACTGGCCAAGCTGCAAAGGGCACCATCCACTATTTCTCCTGGCAGTTGGTAGCCTTCCTGCTTTTGTGTGACAGCCAAGGAAAGAAGCTTGAGAAGACGTCCCTTTCTCTAGTAGCTCTTGTCGCTGTCTAGGGAGGCAGCAGCAAGCAGGATGCATCCAGTTTGTCCCTTCTCTCTCTGCCCCAGCCCTGTTTTCGGTAGCAAAGCTGAGCTTAGGGGACAGGTGATGTTTTAAAAGTGGATGGCCAGGACTCCCTTTATTTCATGGCTGCTTATCTTTTCCAACTCTTCAGATACATTTATTTCTCAGTCATTTCAACAGAATAATTGTGGAAAAATGGAAGGACAGCTTTACTGGTTTAGTAATAGCTTCAGTGAGGCTCTGCCATCACTGCAGAACAATCATGGCTTTCACCAAAAAAACCTTTCTTCTGAGGTTATATATGGCTCAACCCCAGTGTTTCTTCTTAACTGGCATTAGCAGCTGGAGAAATGCTGGGCAGATTCTGCAGGTTCCTCTCCTCTGTTGCAGACTTTGCTTTAGTCTGTTGTTATATTAATTACTGACTATATCTACAGTCCCCAGGTCCTACAACACTAGAATTCTTAAATTAAACTTCCCTTAAGAGCTTCCTGGTGGGAGGCATGGACCTGAACGCCTTGGGTGCAGGGAGCTCTTGCTGGGGTTTGGAGCATTGCTCTCCTACTGGTTATGCACCAGGAAGATGCTTGTGCACACATTTATTTAAATGATAATAAAACTTTAAAGGAAAAAATGAGATGTGAAAATTTTTATGTTATAGGGTGGAATTTTTTTGTCTCTCAGAGCTGTCAAACTTATCAAGGAATGTATCATAGGAGAGTAAAAGTAGGATGGTTTTGTTTAAAACAATTATACCCAGTGAAAGTAAGCCATTTTCAGCAAGCTGTAGCAGAACAATCCCTTAAACACGTACTTAATTTTTAAGATTTATTATTGGCCCTAAAGTTCCAGGTGAATCAAATACACTTTCAAAATCTATANTAAATCTTAAAAATTAAGTACATGTTTATTTGCCCTAAAATTCTAGGTGAATCAAATACACTTTCAAAATCTATAGGGTGTGATTAGTCTCCTTAAGGAGGAATGTGGGAATCCTGAGGAATGCAGGGCCTCTGAACTGTATTTTAAAGGTGAGCCCGTGTTTAGTAGAGCAGTGCAATAAACTTTGTTTTGAAAAGCATTATTGTTTGTTAGGAAGGGAGTACTTGGATCGTCACGATTCTCACACAAAGGGATGGCATGCTTGAAAATCTGGTAAAGGATCAATTACAGTTTTGCTTAATACAGTGTTAATTTAACATTTACTCTCTTTTCTGACTATATTACTATTCAGTGAACGGGGGTTTGCTGGACAAACCTGTACTTTTGATTCCAGCTTGGGCCAGAACAGCTCCTCCTGAGCACATGAGTGAGTCTGATCTGATGGTCGGTCCCAGGTGTCTCGTCTGAGTGGGAGAGGCACGAGGAGGGCATTTTTCTTTCAAAAAGAACATTTTAGCCTTAAGTGTTCAGCCATTGCAGTTATTTATACTGACTGGGTACCTGGAAGCGGGAATACAACAGATTGGGTAACAGTATAGACCATTATGTGGTATGTTATGGCAACTGGTATTCAGCTTTATAAATGAGCTGTTCTCTTCTGTATGGCAGAAAAAGGTTTTTATAGTTGGCAGGCTGCTTGTAATAGTCTAAGGATTATTAAAGTAAGCTGTAGTTGTCGTATAATGCACATTGTAATGGCAAGTGCTTTTACGGTAATATGTCTTGGGGGAGGATATTATTTCACATATGGATGGAGTTTAAGTCTTTTCACCCAGATCAGAATGACATTCACAGAAAAGACCCCTGGACCGTCATCCCAGTGAGCTCCTTATGAGTAATAAAGTAGCAAGAAGAGAAAATTTCATAAAATTCAGTGGGGTTTTTGCAAAACCCCAGAAGTACAGTTTATTTCTATTCCCCCCCCCCTCACTTCCTGACCTTAGACAAGAACAACTTCAGTTTATAAGTGTAGATGTTATTTCGTTTTTCTGCTAAGCATCTCACCTTAGAGGTGAGAAAGGTGGGAAGCAGCGGGGCTGAAAGATACGTGAGGTGAGGACGAGAGATGTTGAGAGGCTGCTGAAGCTGCAGAAGCTTTGCCCGGGGGTCCTCAAGGGTTGGCCCGGCAGCAAAGCGTATGTGGCCCAGATGCAGCTGCGTGTGAACCTCTGCAGCTGCTGCCAGACCACACGTTTCAAGACAGATATTTGCATATCGAAGAGATTACAAAAAAAAAAAAAAAAAAAAAAAAAAAAAAAAAAAAAAAAAAAAAAAANGTGGGAACGACTGGGGAAATTCAGATTGAACTGTTACATTTGCATTAATTAATTAGGCAGCAGCCGCAAGGAGTGGAAGCGCTATACCTACCGGTACTTTAAAAATGTGTAAGACTTGGGATAAACATAGCGAGGAGGATGTTTGTCTCCTTTGTCAGGCTGATTTCATAGATATGCTGTTGATCTGGTGCTAAAATACAAATAGATATCCCAGGGTGAGCCCTGGATTAGATGAGGAAGAAAATTCTGAGATGAAAAGCGAGTGAAGTGGTCAATAGTGGAAAGCAGGTGGCTGTGGACAGGATCTCGGGGACAGCAGTGAAGCTTTAACTTCTGGAACTATTAGAGGTTATGAATTATTCATCTCACCTTTGACCTTTCTGAAAGGATAATTTGTGCATGTTGGTGCAATTATTAAAAACAACAACCAAACAAAAGCCCTGATAACATACTGCTGATATGTGGCGTAGAGGGATCTTAAAATAATCTTTATCCAGGGATTAAGAGTTTCTGATCTACCACTGACCTGTTTTCAGAGCATTACAAATTCATTGCACTTGCAAAAACAAGATGAAAATGCTGTAAAACAAGAGCAAAGCAGATTTACAGCAGTGTTAAGTAACCAAGGTAAGTTGCATTGATGAGAGAACTTCAAATTAAAATCGTGCTTGATGAAACCTCCTTTTTCCAGGCGAGAATCCAAAGCCTGCTTGGGAATCTGTGTGCAGAAACAGAGTGTCTGAGCCTTTTAAGCCATGTGCAAAAATGTTTATTTTCATTAGAAGTGAAAAATGCAGACCTCCAGATGCCCTCTATGAATTTTTTTTTTCCTTCCCCCCAGAGGAGGAGGAGCCAGGGTGAGATGGAGACACAAACCCGGCTGTAGTCCTTGAGTCTAAGTTAGTGCTGTTATTTAAGGGCTAAATAAACATTAGGAAGGAGTGATTTCTGTGCACAGAAACCTGGGAATCTTGTGCTGATACCACCTACTTAGTGACCAAGAAAAAAAAAAAAAGCTGTGTGTCTCCAGGACTGCGGCCATCTGAGATGTTTCATCATTACTAAATTCATATGGGGGGAAAAAAATTGATTAAAGCAAATTAAATGCCAGAAAGTGATTTTTATTTCACTGCCCGATGGTAATGTGTGGTTTTGATTATTTGTTTTGGCCTTTTTTTAGGCTTTTTGGCATGGAGGAATAGAGTTAGCATGAAATTTCATCTTAAGTTTGAAATGCCTAACGTCTTTATCAAATGATAAATAACATGGACTTTGGCTAGAAGTTCAGTACTTTGCAATTTTGTCTGCAAAAACATTTTCCACGGTAGATAAGGAAAAAGTGAGACACCAGAACAATAAATTCATGTTTGTCTTTGGAGTAAAAATAATAATTACTTGGGTAATAAAATCTTTTTTTATATGTATACACATATGTGAGGGGGACCTCCAGCTACAAATATAAGTTGACTGAAGTCTTGAATTCTCGTGTTGTTGCCATTGAATATCCACGTGGAGTGAGGGGGATCTTGCCTTACTGTGGGCTGATAAAAGCAGCCAATCTAAACCGTGTGAGATTTGCTAAGGGGCGCTTAAACCCACACAGACAGGGCTGTGCTCGGTCCCTTCAGGTGGCTTGACATTACTGTCGGATGAGCTTAGCTTCCAAAAAACGCTTCTGAGATTTGGTGGTGGAGAAAGCAGAGGATGGGGCTGCTGATGTGGGGATGTGGCAGCC